>JAVSBS010024266.1:29493-62672 GCA_033124195.1 Coracias cyanogaster
CCTGGCACCATTGCAGGTGAGGTTGGCCGGGGCTCTGAGCAACCTGCTCTAGCTGCAGATGTCCCTGCTCACTGCAGAGAGGTTAGACTAGGTGACCTTTAAAGGTCCCTTCCAAGCCAAACCCTTCTATGATCAGCAGAGCTCTCTGCCTGGATCAGTATAGCAATACTTATTTGCCCAGTTGCTCCAGTAGCAGCTGGAGATGGATGGAAGAGGTGATACAGACCTGAAGCAGTATGAGGAAAAATAGCAGCGCATAATCATTGTGGTCTGATCTATTAGCACTTACTTTTCAGCTCATGATACATCTGCCATATCAGTTAAGTCGCCCATCAGCAGGTTGTGTTATCTCCAACCCTGAATCGAGTGCAACAGATCTGATTCATGCAGCTCATCACAGCATTCCCCACTGCCGGGCAGGATTCCCAGGAGCCGGTAAATATTTTTCAGTCAGTATCATATGCATTATAGAATAGAATATGTCCTGTTGAGAGCAGTAAGAGTTTTATCACTGACTTTCTGAAAGTGAGATCAAGCCCTTATTTGGAATATAAACGATGACTGAAAACTGCAAAACTCCCAGAGCACATCATAAAACTGAGTGTCAGTAATTGCCTCCAGCCCAGCTCCAAGGAAATCTGACCTTTGGGTGTCTGACTGTATCACTTGATTCTACCAAAACATGCCCACAACCTGCTGCTCAGTTTTGACCCCACACTTTGACAGAATGTTTGCTTAAAAATCCCAGATTTACCATATCTACTGTAACACCTTGCTCTGTTATCTAATGAAAAGAAAATCTAAGTGGGTCCAGGAACAAAATACATCAGCACCGCTGAGCCAGGGGTTGTTCAACCTCACCCGTACCTTGCGGTGACCCAGGGGAAGTCTCTGCAAGGATGAGGAGCAGGTCCACGCGCTAATCTTTTCCTTGTGAATTATTTTCTAGCTCACAAAGTCCACACATCACCGACAGAAGATCTGCACCAGACAGATGACACTACAGGTATCCCTCAATATATTCTTCTCAGCTTGCCCTCTATTTTCTGTTCAGCAGATGGAAACACGTGGGATACGAATGGACTGCAAATGCAGCGCGTATGGCAGGTGGCGTGCCGGTTATCTTCCCGAGGGACGGAGCACGCAGGCGGGCAGCACAGCTACGAGACTGCAGATTAGAGCTCTTAGAGCTCCTATCTTTCTTTGCTCGTAATTATAAAGTGACTTTTTTTTTCCCCCCTCTCAAATGGTTTTATTAGCACTGCCGCAATGAAATAGGTATGCTGTTTCTCATCTGATAACACTAGCATTTTAATTCATGAAATACAAGCATAACTACACTTGCTTTCACTGTTGATTAAACACATCCATCCAAAATATTTCATGCTTAGCCAAGTGAATATTTTTTTTTTTTCCCCAGGAAACAATTCTTAGGATGTCTGATCCTTTTTCTATTACAGGGAGAAAAGATGTCTTAGAGCAAGCATTTAAATGAATGTCAGTTGGAAGAAACACACACTGAGTGCAATTTGAGATAAAACTACCATTGATCCCTTCATGTACAGCCTTTGTGGCAGCGGTTGACGCGCCTATTGAAAAGAGACTGCGGTGCCAGAGTTCTTCTAAGAGATAATCCGTCTTCTGAGAGAGGATTTAGGTTAAATGTACCTGTGAAAAACAGTGTATTTCAGTTGACATGATGAATGGCCTATTGTCCATCCTCCGGAGCCTTGCTTGGGCTGGTTGGAGCGAGGCGGGGGGGGATGTTGGAAGCAGAGGGTGAAAGCAAAAGCACCAGACAGACCAGACTGCAATCTCAGTGGTGGATTTGCTCAGCCTTGTCCCATAGTTGATGGGCAGGAATAGCTACAGCAATTTTTAGCTTAACAGCAACTTTGCTTCATGCCACAACTCTACTGCAAATGTAAAAGATTCTGGGCAATTGCATTATTTATCAAATTATTTCTACCACATGTCTTTGCAGCAGTTTATTACCTTTTTAATAACACCTCCCATGCAATGAGGCAGTGACTGGGATTATTAAAACGATCCCATAAAAGCAGTATTGGCCATTAGGCTATTTCAGGAAAACACAATGAAATGTAGAGATACTCACAGGTTTAGCAGAGAGGGAGGATTTACCGCTCTGAGCACAGCCCTCCCTGAAATCAGGGACGCTGCTTACAAGTACCTGCTCCTCACTTGAAGAATGGGCTGGTTCAGAGTACGGTCCACAGCTAATAATTTCTGTGGCCCTGGAATGCTGTCTTCCTGTGTGACTACAACCTTTACATTGCATAAATAAATAACAGTAAGGTCAGAGCTTTCTGCTTCATAACATTAATCTCCATTAAAGTACATGCCGAGGTCAAAGCCAACTTCTTGGGGCGTCACCCAACACCCTCAATGGTGCTCAGGGAGGAGAGGGTGAGGTGAAACCCCTGATCCTAACCCCCACACAGCCCCTTGTCACACCATCTGAGACTTCCCCACCCAGCCACATCAATACCGGTCAAAACCACTCAGCATCCCCCAGTAAGTGGAAAGGGCTTTCCAGGATTGGGCTTCACCCACATCCTGTTATGCCAGATGTCCACACAGTCACCACCCTGGGATATCAACATGTCCTCAGAGCTGTGGTCAAGACAACACCACAAGCAAGGATGGGACAAGTCAGGTCTGTGTATAACAGCCATTAGAGTAAGTCTGAGTGAAATGACGTTACAGTGGTTTCCATTTGATCATCCATCTAAACTCATGGCTGATGGGGACAGTCATACCATGGAGGCAGTCTTCTACGAATCTGCAACTTCTTGTGCAGGATCTGTTAGTTTTGATTTAGATAACCACCTACAGCTGCTTCAGCACTTATTTGTCTATAACTTGTCTTTTCATGGTTCACAGAAAAGCCTGAGCTCATTTAGAGCCTCAGTCAAAGCCCATTTAATTTAGTGCATGTCTTTCTCTCGGTGAAAGCAGGCATTAGATAAGGCCGTCCTTATCCATGACAACTGGCAGGTCTCTTAACAGCAAACTCCCTATAATTAATTTTCAAGTAAGAACTATATTTGCTCAAAATAAACCGAGGTAAAACCTTGCTGCACCGAGTCCAGTAGAATATTTCCCACACATTTCCTGGAGATGTATTTTAAATGGAGCTAAAGAGGCTGAGGATGAAGTGTTTGAACCCCTGAGGCTGCGTGTGGCACAACTGTGCAGGGCAGCTAAGATCTCTGTTGCGAGAGCGCTTTTCAAGCTGTAACATACATTTTGTCCAAGGAAAAACACTGTCTGGAGAAGGGATTGAGAAATGTAACCTTCGCACCGTTTTTACTAGTACCTCTGAGTCACGAAGGAGATTTACTGCTAAATTATGGTAACTATGAATTGGCTAGACATCTGTGGTGGGCTGAATTTGGGTCCATTCGGCTTTTTCTGTGTTCTGGAACTACAACGGGAAAGCACAAAAAATTAAAACTAATCTTTTGGAAGGTCTTCCTAGGCCATAGCTGCTCTTGCCTTGCTGCATGGAAAAATACAGAGTACTGCACTTTTTCCCTTGCTTAATTATCAATATTGATATCTGAGAAAATACTAAGAACACTTCTTCCAGGGATGTGAGCTGTTGTATGTAAATGCGTTTTCATTTTAGGCTTTTCATTTACAGGCTTGCTAAGTATGAAGGATTAAAGGTGAGGAGAGTATAAGTTGCAATTCTTTCAGATTATCATAAAACCCTATAAATATTATTCTAGAGAGAGAAAAAAAATAGACCATGTTTTGCTCAGATAACTATTTTCGAGAAAATAACAGGGGCCCCTTTGGAAACATTAAACAACATAACCCCACTGAATTCAACATCAGCTTAAACCAGTCATGGATCTGGCATCCCAAGTTCTCCCATTTCCTTTTTAAGCAAACTGTTTATCTGCAACGATGGAGCAGTCCAAATAAATAATACTGTAACCCAGCCTATATTAATATCTATAAAAGCACAAAAGCTGTGTTTTGTCCTCCCCTTTATCTGTAAAATTTTAAGACAAGTCTTGGAAGTGAGAAAACCTCATTCCGAAGGAGTGGGGAGGCAGGAGGGAGAGAAGGGAGCATTTACAGTTATTAGCGACTTCACGTAAATTGTTTGAAGATGTTTAGAGTCATAATTCAAATATAAAAATATCCCTAGGTGATCTAAGAAGAACAGTTCTCTACAGACTATCTTTCTTAAGGGATGCTGGTAACGGGAAGAAACAAATGAAAACCAAACCCAAACACTGCGAGGGGCCTTGAAGGAAACGAGTAGGTTGTGGTGAATGGCAAATAATAGGAACTTCTTGCCTTCTCTCCCTTACTGCTCTTTTTTCACTGCACGCCGAATTACAAATACAGTAAGAAAGTACAAATACAGTAAGAAAGAACCATGTCATAAAAATAAATATTTGAGGAAGCAGATTTGAGTAAAGCAAAGGAAAGCGCGTTTTTACAGCTTTCATTCCTGAGACATGAGGCAATGATAATTCGAGCTATATATAAAGATTTTGCATGTCTAAAAGGGCCCAATGGTGCAAAGAGCCAATTTTCCATTGATTTTGGTGGGAAATGAAGACCCTCCCCCATGGGAAACTGCCCTTTTGACACAACCCTTCAACTTTGCAGTTTATTTTTACAGACTAAGTTGATCATTTGCCATAAGCCATGAAAGCTGCAATGGCGTCGTGAAGGATGGGGATGATCCACACCCTCACTGGCAGGCCCAGGACCTCTCCTCCGGAGAAGCTCTGGGTGGTTGTGGTGGATGGGCAAAGCACACTCTGACACCGCTCTGTGAAAGGCTAAAAACATCCCTTTATGCACAACTACCCGCCCAGAGACACGCTGCTCCCCACAACGCATTCTCTCGCACTTGGAAGCGAGGGGAATCTCGTGGAGAGAGCAGCAGGTGCCGTGAAGCCACTGCTGCGTTCAGTTTTCCTCGTGTTCGGTGAACTACTTGCTGTGCTCGCTCTTCCAGGGCAGTGACTATAGCCAGGGGCACAGAATTAAGTAACTTCTCCCAGTCTGTGAAGAGGGACAGTGACAATCCGAGGAATCAAATTTGGAAGCACAGCCTCCAGCCACCCTCGCCAACAACTCCTTCCCTGACAAGGACAAGCCACCACTCTCTACCTACAGCAAACACTTGGGAAGTTTGGAGAACATGAGCATTACAGGGAATTTCACCAAAGCTCATAAAAATCATTCTCTTTTGAGGAAAAAAAAAAAAAAAAATCCGTGCAAGATTTTCTGTGCATCAGCTGCTGACACAAACCATTTCTGGAAGTATTCATGAGATTAGAGCAGAAGCAGTAAATGTATTCTCAGCTTATTTGTTCCAGCTGATACCACCCGAATAGAAGCCCAAAGGCATAGTCTTTCAACGATAACACATCTTTCCCTCTAGTTTCAACAAAAAATGCCCGCAGTACAAAGATAAATTACCCACTCCACTTGTAATTGACATTAACATAGATCTCCAAGATGCAAAGACACATTTACATCACTTAAAAATGATTTTTAAATAATCATCAAAAAAATCACCAACTCTGGTAGGTTGCCTAAGAAGTTCATTAGGAATCCTTTTTCCCCTGTAGACATATAATTAGTTCCTTAGATTTTAAACATGTGTTTCTTAAATTGTGGCCCTAACTGTAAAATCATTTACTTACTGCTCTTAATCATGAAAATATGAGAAGAAATATTGGATAATCATTTTTTTTTTTTGCCTTCAAAATACTACAGACTTACTAAAATCATTATTACTATTTTCTTCAACTGGAGAACAAGCATGAACCACACATCAATTTCGAATTGCAGTTAGGGGACTAATTACAGGCATTTCTTTCTGAAAGCATTGGCTGCAGCGTGTGCTCACAATGGAGAGAAACCTGCCTCGCTGCTGGGAGCCAGATCCTGCTGCCTCCGACACAACAGCACTGCGGGGAGCAACTCGCTCTTTCCTGGGGCATCTTTACAAAGACTTACCGTACCAAGAGATGCATTTAACAATCACGAAGATGAGACACCTCAAGCAGGAAAAGCAGCAGCTGTTTAACAGCGTGCAGCGATGACAGTGTTTCTGTTAAGGGCGTGTAAACATGGGACACGTCTCACTGTGCTCTGGAGGTCTGATGCCTCTGAGATGGGGCTCTCTGGATGCTTCATCCTCTCCTTTTTCCCACCTCTGCAAGCAGGGCTCTACTTTCAGAATGAATACACAAGCCCCAAGGTGAAAGCCCGTTGACTTCTCTAGATAGCTTGGGTCACAGCAGCATGGCTGGGCTGTGGCCGCGAGCTCGTTGCAGCAGCGGCAGCGGTAGCAATGATGTCCTACATGTGTATTGCTGAATATTACAACACCACCACGCTGAAAATAATCTGCCGGGAAAATAGGAACAGATTGCTGATGCTACAGGAGACTGTGTCAAGGTGTGAGAGAGAGTCTCATTTCTGCAACACCAGCTGAAACTTGGCATAGGTTGGGGTTACGTTCATTGGCATCTCAGGGATCCTTGACAACAGTTTGTAGCCGGTTGTAGGGAATAATTTCCTAGCTCTACAGGAGCAGATAAATGAACTTTTAGGGAATCAGCCAAATTACTTTACACATACAAAAACTGGTGCTGAAGCCGGATTCTTGGTAACTATCTAACCCTTCTCAGATAGCCTTTTGCTAGAAACATTTGCTCAAGAACAGAGGGAAAAGACAAAGCAAGAAGGAACCGGAGTTGCTGACTCTCTACCAATGCTCAAGAAAGGTTTAGTCACCAGAAAGCTGCTAAAGTGAAACGGATGGACACCAAAGCTTTGTGGAGAGACCGTTTATAGGGGTATGCACGCAAACATACGATTGATATGTCAAACTACAAAAGCAAGAGGATTTATTATCTTTGCCAGATACACACAATGAAAACAGGTCCATGCAACTACCCTTAAGAAGCAAGAAGAAGTTAGTGACCTACTCCTGGTTTTCACCAACAGATCTCAGATCACACCAATCAGTGCATTTTAGCACTAGCACACATTAAAACACAAGTGTTTAATGTTGAGTTGACAGACCCACAGCCATGACAAGCTTATGTTAAAACATGCTGTGATCTTCCAGAACAACACAGAGCTAAACCGAGCTTCTGCTGGAAAACAAACAGTCCATGAACACGAGGCCATCAAGCCTAGGACGACTGCTTTCCAAGACCTCTGACCACTGAATCAAGTGGCTTCCTGGTTCATTTTAGTTCTCTTTTTGCAGAAAATTGATTAAAGTAAGTTGACACACCAGTTATTTCAGATGTTCCAGTGAAGTAGAGCCATCTTCTGCCATTGTCTTTGAAAGCTAAGATGAATGCTGCATTGTCGATTCAAACTTCAAAAAGCTATTTGCAGGGTGTCATTTTTCATTTTGCCTAGGCAGGATGTAATGAAAACCCGACAAGTTATTGATGGTTTGGTTACCTGTCTGCCTTAAAGAAATTGCACAGGTGCTTTATTTAAAAAAAAAAAAAAAAGACAGTCAACACAATTAATGCAAAACAATGATAGGAAGCATCCTTTGAGGTTTTATTTTCTGCTGAAGTGTCACTAGACTGTGTGTCCAAAAGCCACTGCTGGCAATTCATCTCTCAAGTAATCAGAACAAAAATATTACCATGGTTTGTACCCTGGCACCAGACTAGGAACGATGTGCTGTCTGTCCTATTGCCATTTTCTTTCTGGCTGTTTAGAGTAATTAACCACTAATTAGGAAGTCTGAGGCAACAAATAAAAAATTGGAATATATGCAAATTTTAAAATACAAGACACATCAAAAGAATACGAGAAAACCCTTTTCTTGTCTGGCGTCACAATTTTTCCTTCTCAAAATGACACAGCATTTAAGTCAATATGTTAAAATTAATGTTACAAAAATAGTACCTAAATGAGGGGTCTGTAAATCAACAACAACACTGGTGAGGAGGTCCTTAGGATGTGACCTCTTGAGAAAATCATGACTAGCCTCTTTCAGAGAGAAATGTCTTTCTGAATAGTTTTGAAGTTCAGAAGACAACACCAAAACTAGATCAGAGCTTTCTGCTCTTCCTTGGCCACAAGCACTGCAGCTCCTGGGAGGAGATACTGCTGCTTTAGGCTTTACCTGGTGACTCCTGCAGACTTCATGCTGGCCTGGGCACTGAGGACAGGATGGAGAAGCTTGGCTTCCCCATGGCAGGACTTCAGCTTCCTCTCTGGAGCAGCTGGCAGCGCCTGCGTCTAGTGCTGCTCTTCTTTACAAACAAACATTCACTGCCCATATTAATAAGCCTGCAGGCACAGCTGTGCATATCATATCCAAAAGGCTTTGCAGCTACAGCTGCCTGGTGTTCTACAGCCCCAAGCACTGGGGGCTACTCATCTTCCTGGTGGCCCCTAAATAGAAGATCACATCTTCTTCTGGGATTTTGGGATGGTTCTGTTTGGGTTTTTGTTTGCAGATGGCTACAAAGCCCCAAGTCTTCATTGGATTCCCAGTGCTCCTTCCCAGTCTCACAAATGCCAGCATGGTGGGGGTTGGAAGGGATCTCTGGAGATCACATGGTCCAACCTCCCTGCTAAAGCAGGGTCACCTAGAACAGGTTGCTCAGAATCACATCCAGGTGGGTTTTGAATATCTCCAGAGAGGGAGATACTCGAATTAAAATATGTATAAATTCAAATAAAAATATATTAAAATCTTCATCTTCTTTTCAGAAGTTACCAAGGCACCGGAACTTCTAACACTGAACTTACCCTTCTAGATCATCTCTGACTGTAGGCTGCAGTGGAGAGCAGTAATGAAATACCGGGAAAGCTCTGGACCTAAATTACTTAAACCCTGAAGCACATAAACCACTTTCGGAAATGAATTGTGAGCACTTTCTGAAAGTGTCGTTCTCTCTCCTCAATGTGATTTGACAAGGTTCAAGTTCACTGGGCACTCAACGCTTCCAGATGCTGCTGTGACTGAACTCAATGGGCAAATGCCACTATATGCTGCATCTCTGTGCTTTTATTGGTTTTCAGCTAAAAGAAATTTAAAATCTTCCTGCTTTAAGCCGTATGGCTTTGTGTGTGGAAGGGTGTGCTCATACATCATGAAGACTGTCAAGACTGCAAGATAATGGGACCAACTGGGAAAATTTCCATGAAGATAGTGAGCACGCCTGGAGTTTCTAGGTCAGATCCAGCTCTAACAAAGTGCAGTATGAAGGTCCCTTCATACAGAAACTTGTTTAATTAAGATAACAGATGCTGCTATTATACAAGTCCTAGTGAGTGGTTGTTTAATTGGACACTTTCATATTCTTTGCTACCAGCACAGAACATCATTTGCTTTTTATGAATTTCCTTCCTTACAATTAAACTGTATAAACAATGCATGCACTGTATATTCATAGGAAAGGAACAGCTCTAATGATGCAGGGGCTTTACATGAACAAGAACGAAAGAAGAACAATTTGTTTAAGGGCTTAAAAGTACCATTATTTTTCTGTCCTGGACTGAGTACACATCTGGCAGCAGGGTAAATGTGACTTCCGATAGCTTTAGGAGAACATTAGGAATGAAGATCATTGTGTGCATATTTTAAACATTCACTATTTCAAGGGAACACTCATTAGATTTTTTGATGCGTGCAAGCTCTTACCAAGCACATGAGATGGATGACAACACTGCCAGCCCTGCTCTTCTCCTCATAGTGACATCCAGAAGCATCCCAGAGCAGGGCTCTCTAACACTAGAGCCAGCACCAGCCCAGACCTCAGTATGTTGCCCCACAGCAGTCCCACAGCCTGTCCCCACACTTCGGCTCATCAACACATCAGTGGGTGGCTGGTAACAAACCACAAGACTGGCAGAAATATAATAGCACCCTAAATAAATGCTATCTTGGTTTTCCTGCACACAGCCTATGCCTGAGGAGCAAGGGAGAATAAGTGCTGCAGGAGACCATGGTGGACAGAGAGACCGAAACAGGACATCTCCCTCATCTGCTCTTGAACCACACAAATGGTTCTGGGAAATCTCTCTAAGACTGATACCTGAAATGAAACATTCTGTCAGAAAGAAATAAGCGTGATTATTCCCAGTATTGCAGGGAAATTAAAGTCATTTCTGTAAGACAAAACCAAGCACCTGAGAAAAGAGGGAAGACTTGCAAGGAAAATTATGCATATCTTGCATTACAAACCAACACCTCACAGCCACTTCCAGCACTACTCCAGCAAAATTATTCCACGCCAACAGCAAAAGACATCCCTTGGCCAATTCCACAAGAAATTTTCTTGAGATACTCTAACAATATGGCCTTGTGTAGCAAATTATTAAAAGACAGTTCAATCTGTGCAGCCAAGTACCAAAATGCCGCAGTTTGTGGATGCAGATCACAGCACCAGTCTCAGCTCTAATAAACCTCAGCACTCCCACAGCCCAGCACTTAGACCTACGTGACATCACCTGCAGACTGGTTGGACCGCAATGCTGGTTTTTTGTGGGCTGTGGAAAACCGTAAGAAAATCAAGGGAGTCTTAATTGCTTGAACAATGAACAGTTTGAAATTAACAGGCTTAAATTATTTTAAAAATGCTTCCTGACTTATAGTTCAAAGAGAATTATGGTTCCATAGCAGGATGCTCCTCCAACAGTTTGGAGCATGGGAGCAGCTGTGGCAGAGGCTTGTTTTAATTTCAGCTGGCAGCACTCTGCGTAGCTCCAGGATTTGCCTCTAATCGTGTACAGCCTGATTCTCCCTCCCGCACCCAGGAAATCTGAACGAATGAGCTGGCGACTACAGTGACTTCTGATTTCCATCATTGCCAGTATGAACCGCTCGCACTTCCAACCGAGCGCAAGATCTTTGTGGGAGCCTCACCGTAATTATGAAGAAATTGAAAGGTTGCTGCGATAAGATCACCTGAAAATATAGGTTTTAAAGCACTAGTCTCAGTAACAAATTTATCTAACGTTGTTGCATTAGATGTAATTGAATTATTATGAGAGGATTAACCAAATCCTGCAAGAACATCCTGACTGTCGTGACTTCCCTTCCTACTCCTGTTGATGAATAATATACACAACGTAACGCCCCGAAATAATTGTCACAAATGGGACGTGCTGCGGACTGGAGGACTCTTGGCTTTAGGACTTCAGGAGTTTAAAGGAAAGTCCTTCATTAAGGGCTTGCTTTCATCCACTTCAGTGTCATACAGGGGCCACCAATTAACGGAAGTTTTTCCAAACTTGTGGGTAACTAGGGATTTCTGTTTTCTATTAGTAAATCTCACGTAAAATTAGCCCCTCCCTCTGTAACTTCCACTGTTATCTAGGAATGATTGATTTGGTTTTTGAGACAGCTTTGGAGCAAAATATAGGCCCGGTTCGGATCATCTGTCATTCACATGGTATAATAATTGCAGAAGACTGTGTCTCTGTACATAATGCTTATATCCTAGGTATTTTATATCCAACAACTCACTTGACATCGACTATGTTATTTCATAAAATCAGGAGGATGAAGATGTAATATTGTAAGAACAAAGTGCTGCTGAGATGTGAATAAAAACAGTAAATCGTGGCCCTACAGTCTGTGCACTCCTCACTTGAGGAGTTTTTGCTATTTTTGAATGCCAGCCTTCCTCAGGCAGCTGGGCAGCAACACTCTTCATCTCCATCATCTCATTGGCTTCAGTCCAGGACTGCTTCTGAGTCACACTGATGTAGTTGGGACATGAGAAAAGAGAACCTATGTGATGGGATCCCAGCTCCTCACAATCTCCTTTCTCCTATTGTTGAGTGAGAATAAAGTGATCAAAAGTTAAACACATCTGGAAATATGGATACAGGAGAACTGAACGGCAAGTAAAAAACATTCTGAACTCAACTCAAATCTTTTTCTCTGATGAATGATCTGACGTCCCAAAGACACGCTACATTTTTGCAATGACTAGAAGAAATCACTTCCACCTTCATCTCCCAGGGCTTCTTGGCTTCTGGAATGACTCCCTTACAGCTTTAGGTCTCGACAACTGGCTCAAACTTCTAAGTTATATGTGTAAGAGTCTATACTGAAATGGTAAAAATCCTTCTGCCTGAAGACCTTTCCACAGAGTGTTTTGCACTGAAACATGAAGGGAGGATCAAGGATAGAGCAGCAACCTGGTCGAGTGGGAGGTGTCCCTGCCCATGGCAGGGGGGTTGGAACTAAATCATCTTTAAGGTCTCGTCCAACCCAGACCATTCTATGATTCTATGATAGAAAATCATATCTGCATTTTTACCCATATAGAAATAGTCTTTGTCTCCCAGCAGCATTTGCAGTATATCTGTGCTACAGCCGTTTCTATATAAAATTTACCTTCTGGAGCCAGACTACTAACATTATTTTGACTCAGTTAGGCCTCCAAGGCAGGATTTCCATTATTATGGAGATGAACTGCCTTTAATGACTGCAATAATATAATTGTACCCCAGGGCAGAATTTCTAATAACACAATTGCACAGTTCTCAACCACCAGTAAGAGATACCTTCAGGGCATGGTGTTCATTAGGGGTGCAGTACACACTACCTCAGCCTGCAGAGAAGAATATGAAACCTAAACCAGTGAAGCTCTTTATTTCCATAGTACTCTCTGCTCTCTGGGCGAACATTGAGCACCACACTTAATTTTGCCTCCTGGATAGCAGTGGTCTCCAGAGCAAGAGTCCTGGCAGCAAAATCTGATGCACACTGTCTCAGTCTCCAGAGAGGAGTAGCTACCATTATACTCCATCTGAAAAGTCACACAAGCCCCAGGAGAAATGCTTGAGTGATTACCATGGTAGCTGTCAGGTTGTACATCAGAATTCGAAGCAAGGACTGACATGTTAACTTTGCTTTCAACTCCACCTGGAATTGGAAGGGCCATCTATATTGATTAACCTTCACATGATCAAGTTCAGTTTGGAGAGGTAGCCAGACGTTCCAGTGCATCTCTGAAACCTGAAGGACTCTCTAACATCAGTTTAACCACAGATTTAAGTTTCTTCTCCCACGCCCGTCTGTTTTCTGCCCTAGATTACGAGATTTTAGCGACAGTTTTTCTTGGCATCTTTCTTTCTATATTTCAACATTTTTTTTTGCCAGCCAAGAAAGTTCTTGCTTGAAGCCCACACATAAGCGTGGGTGTAAGGAGGTACTAGGACTGGACTCCAGTCAATGCTGCTGTCCCCTGGGACAGCAGGAAGGAGATAATGTTTCAGCAACCAAAGAAACCAGAAATACAGCAACTTTAAGCAGAGGAGCAGACACGTGGCCTCTCCTGCCCATGAAGTCAGACAGTGCTGATGAACAATACGAGACAATACAATTTCTTAATTGCACATTTCACACAGTCTCCAGGTGCAGACTTTCAAGGACGATGTGGTTAATAAGGGTGATGGCGAGGATTCAACACCCTCATCCCCACAGAAGACACAACCAATCATGTATAAGAACTAAATAGGTCCGACTGCCAAGTCAACAGAGCGGTGTTCATTAAGACATTTTGCCAGATAGGTCCCACTGCATAATCTGGCTGGCAAAAAAACTTCTAGGCTGAAGTAGCAGAAAATTTCACACCTGCTTGGGCACATTTCATGTCTGGTTTCCCATCCAGGGCTTGGTGCCCAGGTGGGAGGCTCCTGGTTCTGGTGCAGCATGTTCAGCAGGAGCAGGAGGGGCACGGCAGCGAGCAGCAACACCTGAACCTTGCTGTGATTTGCGGAGCTCAACACTAAGCTGCTCAGAGGACTGAGACCACCCATCCTCGCAGCCACTGTGAGTTTTTATGACTATACCTGCCTCAGAAGGTTGGTCACGAAAACGGTATAGGTAGAGCGTTACACTACTTACACAGATGTGTGCACCCTTCAGGGGTGCTCTGGCATGGACTACCTCATGTCTACCATGGAGTGACTTCAGTTCACAGGGTTTCACTGAGAGGAAATGATAGCGTCTCCTTTTTCCAGTTGCCTATTTTCACAAAGCTTTGAAGAAACCTGCTGTTTTTTGATGTACATCTCTTCCTCTCCTAACCTTGGTGGAAACCATCTGAAACGTCTACAGCCAGGTCAAATAACCAGTTATTTGGAAGTAAACACACAGGCACTCCGAACTGGCACCTAGCCTTACGCTACCAGCACATGAGCCACATTCCCTTGGGAAATCAGGATCCAGGGGCTTCTGCTGTATTACATCATCCAACTTTTAGGTAAGTTTGCAGATTTGAGAGTAGTGCTAAAGAAAAAATACATCACTGTTGTCATCAGTGACAAGCAAGAAACACAGTACTCAGATTTCTTTCTCTTCCTAAGGCCTTGCTCAAATAAACTAATGCTTCCCTTCTTAGTCTGAAATTAAAATGAGGAGGAAGAACGGTGCCAAGCCTAGGAGAAGAGCATCAGAGAAAACAGCACATTTCAGCCATGGACTGTGCCAGTGAGGACGAGGAGATGGATAGGACCTCATGGGGCTGACGCTCCAAAACTTCCACTATTTAATACTCCCCATCCTTTGCACAGTCTTCACCAGAAGAGTAAGTCTGACTTGGCAGTGGGTTAACGGTTGGACTTGATGGTCTTAAAGGTGCCTTCCAACCAAAATGATTCCATGATTCTATGATTTGAAGTTATTTCTGTTTGAAAAATCAATATACCTTGAGCTATTATAACACTGACCTTGCACAGCTTTGCTAGAGGAAGCTCTGTGTAATTGATCATCCAACTCTTTTCATCCCAAGAGGTGAAACTGAACAGTCCATAGACAATAGGTTTGTGAAGACCAGGTAACAGGAGCTAAATAAGTCAGAACTAGGTTGTTCATTATTTTACTCATCTGGCTCTAAATGCACTATAGTTTTTCACATACTTGTATAGATCACCATAGCACATATTTCAACGTACATTCCAGGCAGGTTGAATGGAGAAAGACTAAACTTTCTAAGATAAAAGAAGAGCTCTAACAGATTCAAGCTTTTAAAAACAATAATTTCTGGGTTTTTGAACTTCACTAATCGGACGGGATTTTTCCCATCAATCCTAGTGGTGCCTCATATTTTGGAGGACTGTCAAGGACAGCTCTCCAGGTCCCGCTCTTAGGTTCTGCACACATGGGACAGGTAACACCACAGCTGTACACACAGCCAACAACAAATCACGCCAAAACCACGTGTGCAAACTCAAAAGGTAGGCTCCCACTTCCTACTGATGCTCTCCTTTTGAATTAAAAAGAAAATAGAAAAATCAAAGAAATATTTTGGCCGGTCTGAAAAAGTCGTCTCCAAGTCAGGCATTAGGACGGCCAAATTAATTACTGACCCCAAACAATTCCTGTTCGTGGGACATTGAGTAATGTACCAGAGCAGTGTAATTTGCAGTGGAGGGTTCTATCTTCTGGGAATTTTTTTTTTTAAAACAGTGGCTATTTAGAGCAATGCAGAGGAAAAATATTTGCTTTTGAGAATGTATCTTTATCAGTTTCTTGGCAGGGATGCTTTAATAGTACACAGAGAGCAGGACAAAGACAATGGGAATAGAAATCTCACCCCCAGCTCCCTGAGATTGAACACTAGATGTTTTCACATTTATTTACAAGTCAATTTTGGGAAGCTATTAATGACAAATTTAGCTTTCATTGCTGAAAGCCCCTGGGTTGGAGCAAGCTAATGAAAGAAATGGTTACTCTAAGACATTACCTCTCATTTTCTCTTAGGATGTCTTTTCCTTTCTTCCACGAATAAGTAGGTCTGGGGGAAGCTTTCGGCTTACACTCAATGATTACTTCACCACCCACTTTAACAAGAGTCAACTTTTTCAAGAGTGTTTTGGAAAAGTCTGGACCGATGGCTGAAAGAAAAAAGCCAAGACAAACAGATCAGCATTCCCTCTGGAAAAACCAAAGTCAGGCTTTTTTGAGTGTTACAATATTCCAGGGCTGTTTCTCACCTGCAATTCCTAAATGATCTGACTTTATGAACTATGTGCGCATACGGATGGGGCAAACAGAGACCTGAATGCTTCAGCTCTTTACTTGTCTAGAAATGCTTGTTCAGCTACAAACCTCAGAAACCAGTAACCTTGGCAGGCAGCAGAAACCTGGCGTCCACACGTCTTATTCGGGGCAGTACCCCTAAGAACCATGCATGCATGAACTGTATAATATATTTTCTTTTTTGTGACATAACAGCATGATCATCGATTTGTCCAACATTGCTACGTGCAGAGAAACAGCACACAGGAAAATTGGCCCAAACACAAACCCCACATAATTAATGAGAAATGTTGATGTTTCCAGAAAAGTTGGTATTTTTATGCTTTATATTCAATATTGTTGGATAAACACTCTCTTTTATTTTAATGCAATACAGGTGGGAGACACTGGCACAGCCAGGTCTTGGGAAAAGCAAAAAAAAGACAAGACTGAAGTAGGCACCAGGGTACAAGGTAGTCTCAAATAATCTTTTTTTAGTCCCTCCAGGGCACACCCTTCTATTTTGTGAAAAACAGTCAGATTTTCACTGAAACAACCACCAAGCTGCAGATAGTCTGCAGCCTGGCTGTGAGGCAGGCCGGGAGGGAGGAGATGGTTTGGCTTCTGATTCCTGCCTCAAAGGATTTCTAATGATTTATTTGATGGGACCTGATGACAGGCAGAGCTTTGAGGCATCTGCCTCTAGACTGACTGTGGTAGTGAATTCCCCAAAGACAACCAGAAGGTTTTATTTATACCAAGTAGCACAATTAGTTTTTTCAATATAGAAAGCTCAAAGCAAACAAGTGAGGCAGCTTAAGGGTTTTCTGAGTAATTCTTGCCCTGCTTGCTACATCTTTGCTGGCAGGAGCTTGCTTTCTGACAAGATCAGTGGCAGAAAACTCTGCCCAGTCCCCTCTAACTCTCTCCATCCTCTTTGCCAGCTGTGTGCCAGCATCTTGTGCCTCCTGCACCATCCCTGAGCTTGCAGCATTTTCCTCAACTTTCTGGGAGGTGAAAGTTTAGATCATCTGCTTGATGCTCCATAAATGATCTAAAGCTCACCTGAAGCAGCTGGGAGACAAAAACCTGCCATGTGATACAGAAAGCAAATTCATTTTTCTTAGGGCATCTCATCTGCCTCTATTCTTCTGAATATCATTCCTGCTGCATACGAGCTGAATAAAACATAATCCTACCCTGATAATGGGAAGGGCTTTATGAACAAATAGATCTCGTCTTCTACTTTCATGAATCAGAGTGTGCTAATCTCTGAGCTGTCTTGTCTTCGATGTCTAATCATAGGTGGCCGACTTCATTTTAGCATAGAGGAAGACGTGTATGTTATTAAAGACTATAAAAGAGCCATCTGAAAACTAACACTGGCTGTGTAAAACATTTCAAAATTAAAGGAGGCATCCTTAGGAAAACTTCCCACCAGTGCTTTCAGAACCACAGGGACTATTATTTATATCATATTATCATTATTAATACATTATCACCTCTGGAAATAATTTCTCAGATGACTGTCCCAAATTTATGAGCAACATAGACTTTTGAATAATCCTATTATTCCCATCTCTGTAATGAGCAGTTTAGACTGGGCTTTTTGCAAATCATTCGTTACTTGCTTCTTGGTCCTGTGTGAGGTAAAGGAATTGCACAATACAGGTTTTACTCTGTGATGTCCAAAATATTGTCATCTATCATTAAGAAACTCTGGGCTCTGTTCTCAGCCCTACCGCAGCTTCCCTGTGCCACTTCAGGGGTAATACATTTAATTTCTTCACACCTTGTTTGTAAAATGAGGTTTTTAATGACTTTTTTTTTCCACTCCAGGCCCTCTCCTAATTTTTCATGTTTTTTCTTTAAACATTTAGCTGGAAAATTATTTAAGCAATGACTGCATCTTACTATACATATTTGCAATGCCCAGCATGATCCTGGTTTTAGCTGAGGACTCCAGGCAATATAATTGGCAACAATAACAGAGAAGAATCACTCTGAGAAAAGGCTCTGTCTGTAATTTTCCATTCCTCTTTTTCACTCAACTTTGCTGTAAGTCTCACTTGCTATAAGTGATGTTTAATCATTTCAAGTGCTTAACTTCAGAACCTTTTAAAAATCACCATTTTTATACTCAGAAACATCTGTTTAAATGCTAACATTGCTGAGTGAGAGCTCAGAATATTGACCTCCTTTGAAAACTCTACTGAAAAGGAAGACATGCTGGTTTTCCTTAAAAATATGCCAAATTCAATCACAGATCTATAGAAATTAATCTTCAGCACACCACTCGGGTACTTCTCACGTGACAGACAGAAGCAAGACTGCATAACGCAACTGTGAACTAAGGCAGTTACCTGGCAGGTTTTTTAAGAGCAGGATCTTCAAGGTCTTGGCTTTTTGAGCAGACACGAGGTCAGCTTGTGGGTGCTGCCAGGCACAGGGGGGCCCTGGAGGTCCCCACCAACACCCACCAACAAGGGCTAAGCCTCTGTCTTCTGAGAAGCTCTGCCTTCCTCCCAAAGGCTTATTTTTTACCAAGGTTTTGAATAGACGGGAAAAGCATCAGTGGGTTTATTTCGATTTCTGTCACACGGTAACACATCCAATAAATCTTAGCACTCTGAAGTCTAATTTATTGAGCATTATTGTACTTTTCTTGAAAAGCAACACTGACAATCTTTCAAATGAATTTTTCTTCTATGCAGACATCTATCACTGGTGATAAAAAATGACCGATAATTGAAAATGCCAAAATCAGAAAAGACCTCATGCTTTGTTCTTCAGGAAAAAGCGGGGAATGATGCTATTGAGCACTGGCTTTGAAAACAACTAAACCACTATTTTGTAATAATGAATTCTATTTTAACCCTTTGAAGCTACATATCTATGCTGACATATCGGTTTCCAGGCCTGTCACTTCTACAAGAGCAACGTTTGAATGAGGTACAGATTCACAGGACAGACAAGGCTGGCAGGGACATCTGGAGATGATCCCGTCCCACCCCTGCTCAAGCAGAGGCAGCTACAGCAGGTTGTCCAGGGCCATGTCCAGTTGAATGTTGAGTATTTTCCGAGGCTGGAGAGATATCACAGTCTCCCTAGGCAACCTGTTCTAGTGTTCAACCAACTTCATAATAAAGAAGCTTTTCTTACGTTTAAATGGCATTGTGCCCATTGCCTCTTGTCCTGGCACCAGGCACTGAGAAGAACCTGGCTCTGTAATTTTTACTCCTTCCCATTGGGTATTTAACCACCTGGATTCACAGGAGCTCCCCCTGATATTACCTGGGACCTTATAGTGGCCTTCCAATACCTGAACGGGGCCTAGAAGAAGGTAAGGGGACATCTGTTCTCAAGGGTCTGTGGCGACAGAACAAGGGGTAATGGTTTTAAACTAAGAAAGGGTAGATTTAGGTTAGACATTAGGGAGAAGTTCCTTACAATGAGGGTGGCTGATCACTGGAACAGGTTGCCCAGAGAGGCGGTGGAGGCCCCATCCCTGGAGTCACTCAAGGTCAGGCTTGATGGGACTCTGACCAACCCGACCTAGTTAGAGATGTCCCTGCTGACCATAGGAAGGTTGGACTAGATGGCCTTTAGAGGTCCCTTCCAACCCAACACATTCTATGATTCTGAGTAGGTGTAAACAAAAGAGGTGGAGCAGAAGCTGTTTTTCTTGGTGAGGGTTTGGGACAGGAGCATTATGATTGCCATGAGAATGGTGAAAAATCTACTCAAGACAGGTGGTTTTTCAACGGTTCCTCAACAGAGCCAGTCTCAGCAGCCCACAAGCAGGCAGCTACTGTCCAGTACGCTCTGAATTGCAGTACTTGGGTTTCTTCATAAACTTGGGTTTCTTCATAAATGTTTCTAACCAGCAAGAGACTGAGTGAGCTTGCCAGCTCTTGGTGCTCAGTCACCTGGATGAATACAGGAAGATAGGATGATGTAAAAAAAAAAAATCTGTTCTCTGTCTATCCACTCTCTCAAATTTTTATTTCACGCCTTATTTAAAAACAACTTGTCCAACCCCCTCGGTAACACTTCTGCTTCAGATGCTGAAACTGGGCAAAACCAGCTCGGGCGAAGACTCTGCTGGTTTTGGAAGGTTTGCAGCATTTAGGAAAGTAAACTTACCTATGACACTCAGTTCAGCACTGGCAAAAATGATGCCATGTTTGTTTTCCGCTACACACTGATACATGCCGGCATCCGACAAGCTGACGTTCGTTATCGTGAGTGAGCCCTGCTCTAGCTGAATTCTGCCCTGTAGGAAACAGTAAAACAAATTTAAAAAGTAAGGAAGGAGATCCCTCCTCAGAACATGAACCCAGAGGTGGTTGTGCTATATTTTATACCAAAGTGGGCCAAAAAAAAGGAGCAGTCATGGGAAGAATTTGCATGCTCCAATCAATTTCTCTGCCAGTTAAATTTATGTCAGGTTAGAGACTCAATGGTAAAGCCAATACAGGAGTTGGTAAATGCAATTTGTATTGGAAGACTTTCCCTTGACTTCTCATTGATTGAATACCCAGACTCTTTAGATTAATATCCCTTTCAAGCAGGTAAACTTGAATTAAAAAATTCACTTCTGTTCCATTATGGCACATCGCAGCCAACCATATTCTTTAAAACATTTAAAACAACTGTATTATGAGTATATATGGCAATAAAGGCTAGTAAGGCTGGTTACCATCTTAGTTAGCACACAAATACTTCGAATCTTCTGCAGTTTACTAAAAACAATATAGATGTTAATAATTTAATGATCCTTTACTTCATATCAGCCACTAATGTGATTTAAGTACACGACCATCTGCTAGTGACCAGCGTGAAGCAAGTACAATTAGTGTGTGGAACAAAGGACCAGGGTATCATTTGTCAGCCTGAGGATATGGAGCTTGTGTTATCCATTTTAATAAGTACAGCGAAGTGTTCCCTCCCTCCTCAGGAGTTTCACAATTTTAAAAAATAGTAATACAAAGAGCTATTGGCTTTCTACTTGGCCGTAGGGTGGAAATTTAATGTTTGTGCAATCTTTATCAGAACTCGATCAAACCTAGGCTGCCATATTCGTTCACAGTGAACGAAGGGGAAAAAACGCTGGCTACTGTGAAACCAGTGGTTTCATCAGGGCTTCATTAACAGCTCAAGTTCACCTGAACAACATAAACCAGAAAAAAAATTAATCCGGGGCCATCATTTTCTGGTCCCATTCAGCCATCCTCTCTTCTTCACAAAGGTCTCTCCACCCTCAGGTTTGTATCATGGGTCCTTCATATCAGGAAGGACCTCTGAACGCAGAGCTGCCATGTGTCCTACCTGTCACTAAACAACAGGACCAACAGTCCCAGGTCCTTTCTGCCAGGTGCTTTCCACCCACTCTTCCATTGTTGGGTAGTGGTTCAACAACTTGGCCTTGTTGAACCTTGTCAAGTGGCTTTGGCCCATTGATCCAGCCTGTCCAGATCGCTCTGCAGGACCTCCCTACCTTCAAGCAGATCAATACTCCCTCCCAACTTGGTGTTGTCTGCAAATTTACTCTCCTCATCCAGATCATTGATAAAGATTATACAGAACCAGTACCAATACTGAGCCCTGGGGAACGCCACTTATGACCGGCTGCCAACTGGCATTAACTCCATTCACCACAACTCCTTGGGCTCTCCTGAAGCTGTACAGAGGTGCCCACCAGGCACAGCAAGGAACTGCCTATACCATAGGGGGATTTCAGAGCACAGCCACCCTTTCTTATTTCCATTCCAAAAAGTGACAAAACATGCGGAGATAAGAAAGCTGGTGGAGCACAAAAGCACGTGCGGAGCCTTCGACCCTCTTCACTGGGGAAGGGCTCTGGAGGTGCCTACCTGGGGCAGCAGCGGCTCTCCGTCCTTCAGCCAGTGGTACGAGGGCTTTGGCCTCCCGCTCGCCCGGCATTCCCAGACGACGCTTTCCTCTATGGCTGCGTGAGCATCGCTGATTTTCTGAATCCAGTTGGGCTGAGCTGCAATGCAGAAGTAATGAGTCAAGCCCTGTGTCTGTAGCCAATGGTGTGCAAGCAAATGGCCGTTTCTTCCTTTATTAGCACATTTAAGAGCTGAAATTAATAACAGGTTTAATAATTGCTGAAGACTGGGGTTTTTTTTCCTCCCTGAGTCCAGCTTTGCTTTCTGAAGCACATGCAAGAACTGGCTTTCATTTTATTTTTAATAAAAACTCTTAATGGAAAAGAACAGCTTCAGAAATCCTGATCATAGTACAAAAACAAAGCAACAATTCATGTGCTGCCCCAGTGGAATAAATGGCACCGTTAAACCCCTGGTCCTTTGAAGAGTGGCAATTTCTTCTTCAGGATCTGTATGACTTAGGCTTCAAAGCTCTAAAACACAGCATCCAACATAAAAACTTGTAATTTACAACTACCTCTGCATTGAAATTAAGGATATTCCAGTAATTTAGGCCTGCATGGTTATAGGCCCTACTGCAGGTCCAAATTCTCAGTCTTAGATTAGGGGCATATCTACAAATACTGCCACAGGACGATCTTCCTTGTGTACAAAAAATCTTTGGACTCAAAAACTGTATTAATGACATGGAACAAATCTGGAAAGTCCAAAAGCAGGTATTGGAGATGTATTTTGGTAGGATTTGATGAAAACGGGCACTAGCAGTTTTCAGACACTTATGAGATTATATTTTAAATTGTGTTTTATGTATTTTTTATGAGAGTTTTTTATTTGTGTTTTTATTTGTTTGTTGGTTTGGCTGGGGATTTTTTGTTTGCTTGTTTTTTAAATACAGCTTAAGTTTAGCCAGCGCCACACGCAGATCAAATTCTGGTAAAAGTGCCATATGTTTTTGGAGACCATACAAAACCTCTGACTTTCTTATATCCCCTTCATAAGACCCACCTGTCAGATATACCTACAATACTTGTCAGAAAGTCTCATTAAAAATAGAGTGAGTTCAGGTTTTTTTAATGGTCTTTTGTCCTGTTTTGACATTAGAAAATCAGAGAGACTTAGGAGGAAGATATTACCAGCAGAGGTCTCCAAGAACCTGTTTAATACTTTTTCCCATGTAATCAGGTAAAAAGAAAAAAAAAAAAAAAATTAAGATTACTCCAAGACAGGTAACAACTTTATACATCTCCTTTGGATAGGGACAGGGGCCAGAGAAAGGTCTAAAAGGATAAATTAAAAAATATAATATCAAAATGGTGAGTTCAACATACAGTTGGTATGATTATACTGAAAATATTGGTACATCTACCATGACGTGATGTTGGATAAACACTCAGAGAGATGAGTGCCTGTTAAAGCCGCATTCAGGTTGTGACAGATGTGATAATCCCACACCTACCACACTGTGTACTTCTCACGGTGCCTACAAAGCACAGAAGCAAGCCGAAGAATTTTGCACAGCATCTTTAACTCCAAGGGACTTGAAAAAAAAGCAGAGGGGCCAAATGAAGACCGTGGCAATGAAGAAGCAAAAGAAGTAGTTGAAAAGGAGAGGCAAGCAGTGTTTACTTCTCTGACTGCCCCTCCCGCCCCTGCAATAGTTTACGCTTGTTTATTATCTGTATCTAAAGAGATATAAAAGGAAAAGCTTTTAAATGTAGGAAGATGAAAGTCAATTCTGTCAGCTGGAGTAAGAACTTGAACAATTCCATTGAACTGAGACACTGTAACGGGTTCAGTGGCTCAAGGACATCTGCAAATTACTCATGAATTTACATATTTACTATTCTAACAGCATCCAACTCACAATTTTGAAGACAGTCTTATAGTACTGTAAAAGGAACTCTATAAAACCCACGCAGTTTCATCTGCCTCCTTTTTGCAGTATTTGGTGTTTCAGTGATTTCCCACATGAAAACAAAACCAAAAAATCAGACAAAACAACTGAAAGTAACCTGCAAAGCAAGAAAACCTATGAAAGGTAAGTCTGCTCTGCAACACATACATGTATGCTATATAAAAAGAAAAATAACTCTCCTGTGAGGAGGAAAGAAAATTCAGTATTTATCCTTATTTCAGGCAGACTCCCCAAATAAGGAGAACTCCCACCCAAAGCATCAAAAGACTTTACCTGTGCATTCTTTCTGCTGTACTTTGTAGCTCGCACATCGGAACCCCTGCCCTAAATAACAACTTTCAGCCCCTCCACTTATTTTAACCAGCTAAGCTTTCTGTCCTAAAACCATTTATGATGCAAACGACTACAGCAGGAGCATAATAGGTCGAAAAATAAATCTCAGTGAAAACCAGAGCATGTCCTTTGTTTCACAGGAGCTTCGTTCTCTGCTGCTCTTTGGGAGACTTTTCTAATTAGGTCAACCTCTCCTTTCAACAGTTCATTTCAGAGAATAGCAGGCACGTTCTTGACTTAATCTTGACTAATACACAAGGGTTGGTTCATGCAGCAAATATGTTTGAGCCACCAAATGAGAGCCTCCATAATATAATGAAATTTGACAGCCTCCCATTGGGGATCATACCAAGACACGGTAACGCGACACAAGATTTCAAGCATGATAATTAAAATAATTCAAATAAGGATATGAAACCAGCTCCACCCTGCAACATTTTCTGGCATAGCGACATTATCTGAGATAATGACAAGGTTTTAACTTGTGACTGGGTAGTAGTGTTCTAGAAAAAGTCCCTTGGATCATTTCAGTGCCACTGACCAAAGAAAAATTATTTCATCTGATGGGTCTGGAAATATTTTGGCCCTATTTAGAGTACGTAGGTATTACCAGCCTTGGAAATATCCTGGAGGAAAAATCTGGTACGAAAGAAAAATATTACATGGAAGCTGATTAAGAATTCATCTGAGGTGTAAGAAAAATTTATATGCTAAATCTATAACGTGGAAGAAAAAGCTTAGAAATGTAAGCATGACTCTTACATAAGGATAGCTTTAAAGAAAACTATCCCCCTCCAAGGATGAGAGCTGTCTGGAATATGTGCTCAGGATGGAAGAAAAATGATGGCAGCAGTAAGGAAAAAAAACCTGTTTACCTTCAATCACCTTCCAGTCTTCACCAACGCAAAGCAAGGCATTTTAAACCAGGTGATTAGGAAATAATGCCCAGATACACTTCTTTAAGACCAAAAGAACCAGAATGAGTCTGTCCTTCATTGCAATAAATTGAAAGGCAAAAGCAGGCACTGGAAAGCTGGACCAGAAATCACGTCCTAAAAGGCATTTGAAAATGAAATGACGCAGCCGGTGATGATGCATCACATCAGAAATGAGTACCAAAACCAAAGAACGATGCGACCAGTGCGAGAAACAAACGAGAAATAAATCTGTAGGACTTTGCAATCATCCGTGAGTTCAAAACAACCAAAAAGACTAAAGCAAATGAGGTACTAATACATATACAGAATCCAATTCTCGGTCGGTGTATATTGATTTCAGTGTTCCTAAGCCAATTTATAGCAGCTGATGACCTAGTGCAGGCTGTGTAATTCATCATTAATGGCAGATGAAAGGCTGAGTGACTTGTCCATTACTGTATCTGTTCTAAGGAGATTGAGACTGAGCCCAGGATGAGAAAAGTCTAAAGACCAGAAAGCCAAGCTTAAGAAGTGAGAAAAACAGATGGGAAAAATACATGAGTAATTAAAAATAAAGAATGCAGCCAGTATGTAAGGTTTGTGAAGACAAGAGCGTGCGTCATCCTGGTCCAAATGCAGATATAGCATCTGTAAACAAATCCCATATGTCCTTAATTTGTTAACCTTCCCAATGATCACAGGAATGTGCAACCAAGACTTTAAGTTAGCACTTTCCCTCTTCTCTTCCTTTCTCCTCTCTATTCCTTCCCTCCTGACCTCTACTGCCAATTAAGGACTATTTGAAATCTATACACCTCTCAAAGCTGTGCAGATCCTCCACCAAATTAATTTGCTTGCGTGTTGCACCTAAATGATCTCCATTTGTCTGTGTCTTTGGAAAGTTCACCAGATACTGCCACTCGAGCAGGACATCTCCTTTCTTACCTCTCTAGAAGACTGCCCATATGAACCTTCCTGGGAGTTCTGCTCGAGACTAAAATATTAAATATCACAGAAAATATTGAGGGAGTTACCCTAGCTAATAAAATCTACTTGAATTGTCCCTACCTCTTATTTACCTCCTGTTCCAAAAGCTATTCTGCATCATTCCATGACTTTCTCCCATGTTCTGCTGGGCACAAAAGCCTGTAGGTATTACAGGCACGTCCATAAAGGCCAGTCTGTGGGGATTTAGTTATTTGTTATCGCTGACACTCTAGACTGCAGCTACCCAGGGGAGTCAGGGAGGAGTGGGGTGCTCTATGAGTAGCCTTCATCCTTCATTTCTCATACCTATTTCTAATTTTGCTTCTCCTGCTGGAGAGCTATTTTTCCAAGCCAAAATGATGATAATTTGAGCACTTTTTCCGAATCTCCTAAAAATTGATTTCTCTATAAGCAGGCTTCCAGCAATCCCTTGGAAAAGGAAAAGAGGAGGACAAACATGCCTGTTCTCTGTGTAGAAATGTCTTCTGAATGCAAGACTCTCCTCGGGCAGCAAATTATTCAAAACTCAGAGTTCCTGAGAAAATACATATTCCATGGACAGGGGTCAAGACATCCTACTTCAAAGATGTATCTTCACCGAGGGCGAGTGTAACCAACCAATATTGAGCACCGCAATGATTGCCTCCATAGGCAACCACCCACTTCTGGAAGGACAGATTTGGCTGCTGCCAAGTGGGTAAGTGGTGGTTAACCAAGAGTTAAATTGGCACAATATTCTGAAAGAACACAGGATTTGAGAACTTTAAATAAAATGAGCATGGAGATGCCTGAAGGTGAGAAATCAGTCAGAAATGCATCCGCATAACAGGTAGCAAACCATTTTATGGTGACGTATGTAAATTGCAATTAATAATAATATATACTTATCCTATTTATCTGAATTTTCTTGCATTTTTATCCATCCAGAAAGTCATTTTATTTCAAGTGGCTTCAATTTTCAGCAAATTATTTGTGATCTAGGACCTAAACAGAGTAGAGACATACAAGTGCCTGATTTTCACTTATGCAAATTTCCTTTGCAGACCTCTAACCATAAAGAAGAGCATAATATGATTTACATTTGAGTTTACAGACTGGCATAAAGTAGCTTTTGCACAAATAAAACACAAGCCCGCTGATGAAAGGGGGGCTCTTTTCACTGCAAAATTAAGGAGCTGCATAAATTCCTCATGGGACTTGGATTTTAGAAGTATTTAATCTGAAAAGCGGTCCAGCCAATTAAATGGCTTCTGCTGAATATCTTACAAAATGCCACAAAGAATTGTAATTAGTTACAAATAAGTCCATCTCTCTGCTAATGCAGATGCTGCTGCGCTGACACTTTCGGAAACCATTTTAACTGCTCTTTTTTTTCCTCCTTGCCTTGGCTCGCCAGCAAGGTGCTGGGCAGAGAGCTGATGAGCTAAGACAAGAGAGATGCTGGAGGACCCTGGGGCAACACAGGCGATGCTGAGTCAGCACCTGCATCCATGCCAGCTGAAACGGAGTCATTTCGGGACTTGGATATTTTCCCTCCCTTCCACACCATGTAAGACAGTGTTGGTCTTACTGGAAAGCCCAACATCGATTGCCAAACAGCCTCCCCCCGGCCTCCTTTCCTAGTTCTGTCACTACCAGCCCCATCAAATATGCTTATATCTGGATCACCTCCATTGGCAGCGATTTTCCCTGTTTTCTGCTATTCACACTGTACGCGTTGTTGGGGTGGGGGATACCAAGACGTTCCATTGTGTCAATACAGGAAAGTCTAAATGCATACTGAGGTGGAGCCCAACCAGCAAGCATTGGCACAACCACCTCATTTCACACGTCCCATAAAAAAAATACACTCATATTTTCAAAAAGTCCAGGAGAGCACTACAACGGTGTGGTGGTGTGGAGAACTATAATGATGGTTAGCAAGGAGAACCCGGCCAAGGCATGTCAGTTGGAGCTGTAGAGGGGTGTGAGGCTTCCATCTGTTGTGGGGAAGGTTTTGAACACAGGGATGAGCAGCCACAACAATGCCCTATTAGTTCATGGTGCGTGTGCATCTGCTCGTTGCCTCTTCTCCTATGCTCATGACAACCTTTAGATTGCTACTGTCTGACAAAGGAAGATCTGACTGAAATAGTATCTAAAATAAACATGAATGGATGAATGTCCACAATGATAATAAATAAACATCTCCAAAAATGCTGGCTTTATGAATGAAAAGGCAATTTCTTTTTAAATTAGCTACTGAGGTAATCTGTTTCACAGAACTCTAGCATGGTGGGGGCTGGAAGGAACCTTTGGAGATCATCTCATCCAAGCCATCTGCTCCAGCAGGGTCATCCAGAGCAGGTTGCCCAGGATCCTATCCAGGTGGGTTTGGAATCTCTTCCAAGAAGGAGACTCCACAACTCCTCTGGGCAGCCTGGGCCAGTCTCTGGCATCCTCACAGCAAAGAAGTTTCTCCTCCAATTCAGATGGAGCAACCTGGGTTCCAGTCTGTCCTTGTTGCCCCTTGTTCTGTCACTGGGCGTCACTGAAAAGAGTTTAGATATTGATAAGCATTGATCAGATCGCCTCTGAATCTTCTGCTCTCCAGGCTTAAACAGCCCCAGGGCTCTCAGCCTTTCCTCATCACAGAGATGCTCCAGTTCCCTCATCATCTTCGTGGCTTCTGCTGGACTCTCCAGTAGTTCCTTGTCTCTCTTGAAGTGGGGAGCCCAGAACGGGACTCAATATTCCAGATGTGGCCTCACTAGGGCAGAGTAGAGGGGGAGGACAATGTCCCTTGACCTCCTGGCCAGGCTATTCTTAATGCACCCCAGGAGACCACTGGCCTTCTGGGCCATGAGGGCATGTTGCTGGCTCATGGTGAACTTGTTCCTCAGCTCTCCCAGGTCCTTCTCTGCAGAGCTTCTTTCCAGCAGTTCAACCCTTCACCTGTGCTAGTGCATTGGGTTATTCCTCCCCAGGCTGAGGACCCCACGCTTGCCCTTGTTGAACTTCATGAGGTTCCTCTCTGCCCAGCTCTCCAGCCTGTCCAGGTCTTGCTGAATGGCAGCACAGCCTGTATACTACTGGCTGTAAACACCCCCTGTTTACTGTACATTGCTTTTCGCTCAGGATACAAATCTTAGCCTCGTGGAGGGCTATCAAATTTAAAATTTATGAGCAGCCAGATTAAAAATAGAATCGGGTCAATGGGAGCACTTCTGAAATGCTGCGGATCCAAACACACAGCTGACAGCGTGGCGGAACCTCGCTGCCGAGTTCAATGGAAAATCAGGCACTCAAAGCAGTGGCATCAGTGCAGCCAATGCTGTGGCAGGGACGTGTTCCAGCCATGCCAGCACCGGGGACCTCACCTGCCGCAGCCACTGGGATGTTTTACAAAAGCCTGTAGTGATAGGACAAGGAGTAATGGGTTCGAACTAGAAGAGGGGGAGATTCACATTGGAAACTGAAGGAAATTCTTCACTCTGATGGTGGTGAGACACAGGAACAGATTGTTAGGGGGGTTGTGGGTGCTCCACCCCTGGAGATGTTCAAGGCCAGGCTGGACGGGGCCTTGAGCAACCTGGTCTAGTGGGAGGTGTCCCTGCCATGGCAGGGGGTTGGAACTGGATGATGTTTGAGGTTCCTTCCAACCCAGACCATTCTATGATTCTGTGAATATGAGGACAAGGCTTGTATAAAGCTTTGTGATTTGGAGGAAAACAGGCTCCTGCTGCGTGAAGAAAGGTCTTTTATAGTCTAAACTGCAAGGGAGAGTTGTGCCACACTCCACCTCGGAGAAGGCTCCGTTTTGTAGCCGGATGAAGCAATCCTTTGTCCAGTTTTGGAATAAAAAGCAGTTCTATCCTTAGGGCAGGGATGAAGGTGCCCCCTGAGCACCCTTCAGCTTGGCACAACCACGTCCCCTCCTCTGTGTTTGCACTGACAGGACCGAAGGCTTGAGGTTGGGCTGCAGCGCAGAATTTATCTGCAGACTCTCTCTTGGTGGCTACTGGGAGGAATAAATGATTTTCAAAAATAGACTTAGATCAGTGAAGCATAACACACATTTAATGCCTTGGGTCTGTTTTTCCTCACCGGTGGAATTGTACATAAAAATGTTCACAGGTGGGATTGTTCCCTTGCTCCTCAGCAGTCCACCACTTAGTGTAGAACCCGGGAAGAAGCTGGTTTCTACGTGTGTATTGAAAGTTTCTCCAGCTGTGAAGAATCATGTCATTGTGGGATGTTTGAAAAGAGGAAGATGAAATGCGTATGAAAATATTTCCAGAAAATAAAACTGTTATTTGCACATAATTCATCACAATCTAATGTCATCAATGGGTGATAAGCCTTTAAATATTTGATTTTTAGCTTGCAGATCAGGAAGTCGTGCGGTCAGGCAGGCTTGCGGTTTTTTTCAGCAATTTTATTGTCCCATTTTTTACTTTAATTACACATCATTTTGACATATTCTATTTATTTTTATTTCATTTTTCCCTCTTTACAATGAGTTTTAAACCTGCTTGTCTTGGATACCTTCTTATTTGTAACATGTTGATCATGGGTGAGTTCTCAGAATTTTATTTTCATAGTGGCATCTCCATCTCTCAGGATCTAAAAGCTGAACTGAGTCAAACCTGAATCTCCTGGTGTCTACGTGGTTGTCTTTTCTGAAGAGCATGCCCACATGTATTGCAGCGTCAATCCTCTATTTGCATTTCTTTTAGCTGCCTTTGTTTTCGCAGTCTCTGTGTTTTCTGATAAGAAGCACTGAATTCCTTGGTTTATTTTTGTGTGGCATTCTTGGTCTTAGATTCAGATTTTTTTTTTTAACAGTCCTCATGAATAATCTTAATATAATTGTGCTGTAATTAATAGATTTTTTTTTTTCCAATGCCTGAGACAAATGCCAAGTTGGCTGCTCCCTAGCTGGGTGTTGTTTGTGTGCAGTACCAGCAGAAATCAACGGTGCTGTTGTTTGGTCTGGTCCCAGATGAGCCATCCCTTCCTGGAGGAGGGTGGTTTCTACCCTGTGCCCATTCAATACATGGCATTTTGCTGCTTACCACCAGTGGCTGGGATCTGTGGCGAGGAATCCAGTCTGGGGTTGTTGGTTGGGTTTTTTTTTTAGTTCAGGTGTGAATGAACTTGTTAAAATATATGGAGAAAGAACTTCTCAAGAAGTTTGGATTTAACAAAGATGTCCAAAGTCAGCCCTGCCTAATAGTGTTGGGTTTAAGCCATTTTTTGGTTCAGAGTTAGTTGTAATCCTTGTGCCAGCAGCAGGATGGGGACTGAAAGAATTGGTTTGCATTTACAAAAATATTTTAGGAAGGGAAACTGAGTTTCTGCCCAATAACTGTGCCCATCTATTGAGTTAGACTTTGTCATGTGGAGAGTTTCATGTTAGTGGCCTTGCTGGGGCACCAGGTGTCTGTGTAGGGAGTGACGGGCTGAGAGAGTTGACCTTGTTCAGCCTGGAGAAGAGAAGGCTCCAGGGAGACCTTCTTGTGGCCTTGCAGTATCTGAAGGGGGCCTGCAAGAAAGCTGGGGAGGGACTTTTCACAAAGGCCTGTAGTGATAGGACAGGGGTGATGGCTTCAAGCTGGAAGAGGGAAGATTTAGATTGGAAATTCTTCCCTGTGATGGTGATGAGACCCTGGGCCAGGTTGCCCAGGGGGGCTGTGGATGCTCCATACCTGGAGGTGTTCAAGGCCAGGTTGGATGGGACCTTGAGCAACCTGGTCTAGTGGGAGGTGTCCCTGGCATGGCAGGGGGTTGGAACTGGATGATCTTTGAGGTTCCTTCCAACCCAAACCATTCTATGATAGATGACATCTCTGAACCCAGCCTGAACAAGACACATTGTGTCTTGTTTTCTCCTGCTTATGACACACACACGTTATTTTTGTGGAATGCCACCGCTGCCTTGGGCATCTGCTTGGGAGGTTTCTGGTAAACATGGAGCGAGGGGCTCCAGCTGCCTGCTCCTCCAGGACTCCTCTCAGAGACCTGGAAGGCATTTAAAGGATTTTAGGCATCCAGGATATAGCTGAAGTGCCTCAGCTGGGATGACAGTTCGTGAGAGTCGACTCCCTTCAGAACAGGGAGGTTGCTGTTTGCTTGAAGAATGCAGTTTTCAGAAACAAAGTGAAGCAAGTATCTCAAATTGGAATTTTTTTTTCCTTCTACCTTTTTTGCCAGAAGGGTGGGGAGGAGGTTTTGAGATGGAGAGCGTGGGGGAAGTGTCCTTCAGAGGAGGCTTTTGAGATACAGCAGAGGTTGTTAACTGCTGTCACGTTTTTTGTGTGGTTTTTTGTTTGTTGTTTTTTTTTTAGCTATGGATTGGAAGGTTTGTGGGGGAGGACATCACCCTGTCCGGGTGGTTACAGGAACCAACATCCAGGTTGAACAAATGCCATCAGGAGGCGGTAGCAGCTGGTCTGTGTGTGATCAGTTTGGCATATCAGGAGCCATGGAAGTGAAACTGCAAATTTCTATAAGCTTGGGCTGGATAGTCTTGCAAGTCGTTGAGAGGAAAGGCTTTGGGCTTGGGGGAAACGAAGACAGAAGCTCAAGAAACCAAGTGAAAAGGTCCTTTTTTTTTTTTTTCTTTTTTTCTTCATTTGACTTGGAGGTTTAAGAAAGAGGAACAATAGAATGTGCATCTAATTTTTTCTAGCAGTACGGAAGAAAATAAATGAGACGTGTTGCAGGGAGATGGAGCTTCTACTGCTGGTGCTGTGGGAATGGAAAGGTGAAGCTTATGACAAATGTTCAGAGACCTGTAGCCAAAGACCGTGGAAGAGTGAGAAGGGAGAGTGCCAGAGCTATTCTTGGCTGTGGGCAACCTTGTTGTCCCTGCTCAGGATAAAATGTCTGTGGTACATGTTTCAGCACTTTGCCATGTCCGTTCAGTGCATCCCTTAACTCTGAGCAGCACAAATTTCTACTTATCAAATAAACTAAGACATGAAAAGGCTTTGAATTATTATTTAGAATCATGGAATGGTTTGTGTTGGAAGGGACCTCAAAGATCACCTCGTTCCAGCCCCCTGCCATGGCAGGGACACCTCCCACTAGACCAGGTTGCT
>JAVSBS010024266.1:91289-117867 GCA_033124195.1 Coracias cyanogaster
AGGGACATCTGCAACTAGAGCAGGTTGCTCAGAGCCCCGGCCAACCTCACCTGCAATGGTTCCAGGGATGGGGCATCTATCATTTGTGCCACTGGGCCGTACATGAAAAAAATACTGCTTCTATTCTATTTAATTTTAAATGTATCATTTCAAATGATCAAGCTCAGATATTTGTCTGTTAGGAAAATAACACACTTGCAGACCAGTTTTTGCCCTATTTAGCTTGTACATTCTCTGTTTAGAAAGAAATTGTTAAAATTGATTAAGAGAAACCACTGAGGAATGCAAATATTAACGCTTTCCAGTTCTGAAGGGCAATGTCCTGCCAAAGGTTATTGGGAGGACACAATACAAAACCAGTGACTCCACTGAAAATTGAAAAATATTGAATAAGCTCCAGTAACTCCAGCATCACATGAGGACGTGATTGGTAATGTCTTCAGTGCAAAGAGGAGGTTATAACAGGGAGGTAGAGCAGGAATGCAGACAGGTTATCGTGATTAGCACTGTTACTTGGACCTTATTTAATGATCAAGCAAAGAGGCCATTTCAACTTCTTCATTTCCACAGTATCAATTCTAAATCAGACTGAACAAACCCAGGTAGGTATTGAACCCCTGACACCACCCTTCTTGCATGACTTTGGGAAAGTCACTGAAGTTCTCCATGACAAAGTTTGCACATCTCTAAGGACGAGTACTTAAACTGTGTGTCTCTCAAAAGAGACTTAATTAGCCAATATTTGCACAAAAACTTGACATCTGGTGCTGAAATGTGCTAGAGTGGAATATGCTATTAGCATGTGCTCACTAACATATACCCTTTAATAGGTCTTTTCTTGAATTTTTTGTGTAGCCTCCATTAAAACTCTGCCTTAACGCATAGTGACACAACTTAGGCAGGTACTGGTAAGCGATGCCAGGCTGATACAGATGCTTATTTCTCAAAAACGCTCAAAAGCCCAGAAGGTGCCAGCAGCAGCTGTTGATCCCATCAGCTTTTCAGTTTGGGTAGGGTATTGCATTGAATGACCTTCTTCCAAAACCTCAAATGTGGTTAATAAAAGCTTAAACAGTATGAAATTATACAAAGCCCCTTAAGACTGGGTAGTTTGTCTCAGTAAATGGCATATGGAATTTTTAATCAGAACCATATGGCTTCTTATAGTAACAATTACCCAACTTTGGCTAGAGTAATGAAAAATTTCCCCAAGTTTTACGTATAAAAATCAGTCTTTATAGCAAAGAAGATTCAATTATAAGCAAAACAAAAGAGCTGTGGCCTTTTATCCTTTATTAGAATCATAGAAAACCAGGTTGGAAGGGACCTCAAGGATCATCTGGTCCAACCTTTCTTGGCCAAAGCCCAGTCCAGACAAGACAGCCCAGCATTCTGTCCAGCTAAATCTTCAAAGTGTCCAGAATCTCCAAAGTATATTAGGACCTATTTGGGTTTGTACTTTATCTATGAAATTTGGTAATTCTTTTTCTAGGTGACCACCAGATAAGTCCTGGAAATCAAAGTTTTCTCTTTTAAAAAAGTACTTCACAGATACCATTGGAATATGAGCACACAAACAAAATCATACTAGCTCACTTTCCCTCATATTTGACCTCTGCTTCTTGTATTGATATCCCTTCTCATTTACAGCTCCACTGATGGTTCTGCTCTTCAGACCTGTCCCCAAGTAGAGCGTTTCTGGTGTTTCTACACCAGGCACGCTTGGTTCCCATTATTGGCTGCAACGTGGCAATAACTCAGCTGCTGAACATGCCCTGGAAACCAGCCCCAAACAAGGAGGCTTCCCTCAGGAGGCTGCAAGTCCGATATCGTTGGGGATTTGACAGAGAAATACCTATTTTTTATGAAAGCTAAGCTCTGTTTTTTTGCCGGAGGATGGTTTCCATGCTGCTTGTTGTTTGGTTTTTTTAAAATGTGTTTTTTAGAATCCAAAATGCTTTCATAATTATGCCGGCTTTGAGATTAAGAGCGCACTTTTTATGCAAGAAGGCTATTTTAGAACTATTAAACAAAACCAAAAATATTACTGAACTTTACATGAATAGTAAATGATTCAAATCGAAGGTGACAGGTGTCTGCACATCTTTCAGAAAGCTAATTTACAAGACTATACCATGTAGCAGGAAGTCCTGCTGTACACTGCCTTCAATGGTGTACTGTCAAAAACTCACAAACCATCAATGAACACTTTGGCATTACATTTAAGGGGCTTTTTTCTAATGATTAGAAAAGCAGCATCAATGCTTTTTTTATTATTCTCGTTTAACTGATGTGAAACTATTTTTCCCTCTACTATAGTCTAACAAAACCATACATACATGAATCACTTCTTTATACACCACTGAATTTTAATTTCCAAAAGAAAACGTGACTAATATTCAGGGGCTTAGAGAAAAAAAAAAAATGTTAGTGGCTTTTATGCTGCTTTATTTTACTTAAAGTCTATCTCTAGATACTTCTGCAAGGCACATTTGATAACACATCAGTGCTACTATTCTGAGTTGATGTTAATACCAAGTAGCTACCAAAGCGTAATACCTGTATCTGTATGTCTATCTATATCTTCAAATGGATCATTATTCCTACAGAGTGAGATATTCAATGAGCCTTGACACAGGCTGTATGTGCTTGAAGGAAAAACAAGGGATTATAACACAGGACGCCAAGAATATAACCACAAGATAAGTGCAAAAGTCTTGCTGGTGCAGCTGCAGGACGCAAACAGATGCCTCCAAGCCGTGAGCCCAACTTCTCCTCACCAAAGGACCACAACACAAGACTGGCATGAGCAAGAACACTACCTATATAAAACACATATGGTAAAACTCAGATGTACCAGAGATGGAAATCAATGAAGAAAAAGCAGGTAAGGCAGCAATAGTGACTGTGTGAGAATACCCGCAGCCAGTCCCAGCCAAGGAAAAGACCCACTGCCATTGTCATGCTCTACTAACAAAGCAATTAGCAACAACTGGATACTGTGCATCTCGCCTTAGCATCACCATAACTGTACTAAAAATCAATCTTTGATTAGGTTACTAATACTTCACTTACATTGTCAACAAATCCTCGGATTAACAATATAAGGAGTTCTTCTACCCTTTCTCTATCGCACGGGTTGCTTGGTTTGGTATTTCACCCTTGAGACTTGGTTGTACTTCGGACACAAGAACCTTGAATGGCTAAAAATTAATCTGATCTTTTAAGAAGCGACAAGTTAGAAAGCTAAAACTTGTTCCCTGGCAAATTGAGGTTTTCTGCAGTGGAAAAAACACCACCTTTACTGCATATATTGAATGAACTTCCAAGCTCCCATACAATAGGAAGTAAAGTAATGGTATAGATAGGGGAAATTACTTCTTCATGTACGTGAAATGCACAATCCACTTGGGTACACAGATACAGTCCAGACATCTAAAGTCAATTTTCAGGTACGACTTAAAGAGATTTACAGAACATAATGGGGTTTGCCTTCTCATACTTTTTCTATAATTTTAAGATGATCCCAGCAATCTAAAGTTTAGAATGATGTTTAAGGTCATATTCAGTCCTTGAATGGAAATCAACGGGATTTTTTATTTTATTGAAGATCATATGACTTATCTCAAGGGGAATCTGATTAGGCTGGCAATAACATTTTGTTGAACAAAAAAACTGACCAGCAGGATTGGCCAAATCTTCCTGGTTCAGACCGAATAAAGAACCTTCTACCAAGAGATAGCTTGTATACCCTCTTCCAAATTGTTTTCATCACATTTGCATAACTCTCCACATACAACAGCGCGTACTTTCACGTCCTGGACCAAATACACAACCAGATGGAGACAGAAGTCATTTGCATCACTGCCCATGGAATAATATGACTTTGTTGGCTGTAGACTATAAACTATGCTAATTTGGCCTATAAAATAGTCTTGAAGATGAGATTCTAGCGCATCTCAATCAATTTCAGATTTTAGAGAACATTGAAGAAATCATACTCTGTCTATATGAAGGCAGGCTGAAAGCACTTTAACTGATGACTAGCACCCACAAAAGCATTAAAGCTTTTTGCTCTCGAAACACTTGACAAGATTTGCCTCCTGATATTTATGGCTCTAATATCTCTGAACACTGTCTCTATAAAACCTGTGCCTGACTTTTTAAAAGCAAGGTTTTATGTCATCCCTTTCACAAATACACAAAGATTAAGTTGTTCTGCCCATGTCCTTGCTGTTGTGTCAAGACTACACAGCGGTCTATGCAGCTCGGAATAAAACCACGTTTGATATGGAACTTAATAGAATTTTAGTTTAAGAGCTGGTGCTCTAATGAATAATTTTTAGAGTCACTGATTTCAGAAATAGTTTACAAGTCTGGGGATGAAAGCTTTCTAATTTGACCTTTAGAACAGAAATTTCACTGGGATTTCTACTTTAATGAAAAAAAGAAACAAGTTTTAGAGGTAACACGTTTCTATTTCCCTACCCTGCCTCTCCTTTGGAAAATATTTTTGCTTGGACTTTATTAGTCTAGGCATTAAACAAGGTACTGCTTAGGGCCAAGTGGCCAGGTCCAGTTTGGACTTCTAGACCTCTCCTTTCCCTGATCTTTCGTGCCATTGTTATCACAAGACACAAAAATTCTCAGACGAGCCTCTGCTGTGGAGGCATCTGCAGCCGGAAGATTTTCACAGCAGGCTTTGCTCTGAAGGGTCAGCTTCACTATGCGATGCGAAAAGATGCATAGCTGGAGAAGCCACAGGTTTGATCTCAAAGCAGATGTTCTCAGAGGAGGCAATGCTGCCTGCTGCCAGGGAGAAGAGCTTGCAGCTCTTCCGTCCAAGCCAGAGCAGGAATTGGCCACGCTCGGGCTAGGGAAAGAGAGAGCTGCTGTGTTGGTATGCAAGCCATTGTTTTTCTCCCAAGCCCTCCCTGCTCTCCCTGTCACTCACATCTCTGACCGATGTATCATCTTGGACTTTGATATCTCTATCTGGGCTCTCGTATTGAGACTATGTTTAAACCTTGCCAAGCCTTTCTGACCACCATCTATCAAAGACAGACTGATTTGTCTACCCGCGTGGCTAAAATTCCTTCTCAGGGTTTTACTTCGCATCCCAAAGACTTCGACAGCTTTTCCTCAAGCATCACCAATGCCACCAGACAACACAGCTGCGGGAGTCAGGGATCCTCAAGCCGTGCTTGAACCACTTTCTCTGTCTTGTGTCACGCCAAGCATGAGCTGCTTGTCCTCGCCAGGATGGCTCCTCTTGGCACACTATATCCTCAGCACCTTGCTGAGATTCGATCCTTGCTTCCAAATAGGCAGAAGAATCATAGAATCATTAAGGTTGGAAAAGACCTCTCTGATTGTCAACCCAACACTACCATGACCACTAGACCAAAAGAAGGAAGCCCCAATGCTTTTTTTTGCCTTCCTTCATGCCACTCATCTTACTGGGGAATAGGAGCTCTTAGTAGTACCTGCAAGGCACCCACTGTTCTCCTCCCAAATCAAATCACTCCTATGATGTTACCAAAAGACAAAAAACATCCTCCTCAACTTTATGTTCCATTTCATAAAAGCTGCCTGTTTACTACCTTTCTACAGGAAATATTTCAAACGTTCATTTTGAAGCAACTCTTCTGCTTGAGACAAAATGCTGAGGACTCTGAAAATGTTATTTTATTACTTTAATCTGGAAAATCTGGGCAGATATTTCCCCTTGGGTTCATTTCAATGGAGTTACTTCACTCTCCGATTTTTTTTTATATTTTCCTAGCAAAACAATGTGTTATTCGCACACCTCCTTTCAGCACAGATGATTCTGCAATAGCCAGGAAGAAGGTGGCAGGAGATACTGCACAGCCCTCCCTCACTTGATAGATGGGCATTAGCACCACAGATGCCCCATGTATTCCCCACCAAAGCAGCTTCTGCTGCGCCTTCTTACCTTGCACAGCTAAATGAGTGCAAATTCAGACCCCAAATAACACAAAATAATGTGACACGAGCTCGCTGAGCTTCAAAGAAAAATTTCCCTTTACTTGATAGAACCACAAAAGCAAAAGACCTCACAGAGCTCCTGATCCTCAGAGGAGTTTTTGATGGTTCAGCCTACCTGTGGAAATACACATTATGATGCCAGGCAGCACCTCTTAGAGAAAGGTATTTTTTTCATTCTGCTCATCCCTCATGTCTAATGAGTTATTAAATGGGAGTCACGTTTGCTGCAGACAGAAAAACTAACATGGGACAACTTTTGAGAAACATATTTAAAGCTCCGCTGTCCTCCGCATGCCAACACTGACTCCCTGGTTGTGCTTTCCAGAAGGAAAATAGGAAATTAAAAATAAAACAATGAAAAAAAGCAGCCACTAGCATAAAGATTTTCTGCATTGGCCTTGCATCCCGTCAACAGGAACAGAAATTTTCATACAGAGTCCACCTCTGGCCTCTGGGTACAGTTTGTGCTTGATCAGGAGGTCCTGTAACTGCTCTTTTCTGCACATTTAAAGACAATACTGACATACACCAATATAGAATCAGGATGGATCAACCTAAGGATAATAATTATTTCTTCAGAGTAGGTAAATAGCATTATTTCATTTGACAGACCAGGGGATTTAGAGCCAACAGAGCAGGTGTTGAAGCATCCTAATATCCATGACAATAACACAGACCTCCTGATTCCTTGTCCTATTCTCTATCCACTGGACATAAGACACCAGAAAAAGTGATTACAATATGTCATGAAAACATATGCTTGTGGCTCTTCAGACATTTGTGTCACTCTAGCATCAGGTTTTGCAAGATGTTTGGAAAGATTTGAAACAGGAAAGAACCTGGACCACAAGAAGCCTTAGTTGCAACCACAGATGTTTATGTGGTTTGAGGCTCATAACAATTCATCTGGACAGCAAAGGTTCACAGATCTGACATACCTCTGATGTTTGTAATGGATGGAACAAGCAGGTGGAGACTACTTGTTATGGAAACAATGTCCCCAGGTCACTCCTACATGATAGAAGAGCAGCGATGAGGGATGTGAATGTGAAATCATGAGTGTGGGGATGCAGCACACCTCTTCCCTGGCTGCTTGTGACTATTGCAGACAAACTCTGTGGGATTGCTAATAAAAATTTCAAGATATTAATATTTGAATGAAATATCCTTAATAGTAATTACTCATAGGAGGGAAAGATTTCTTTTAAACTTCCAAGTTTGCAGTTGGTTTCTTTTCAAGAAAGTATGGTTCAATCTCACTGAAAAACGAGTTCTCTGAAGGCTCATGGCACTCTTGAGGACACTGGTTTACATTGGCACGTACATTTTGAGGCTATTTCATTTATTGCCAAAATAATGAATTGTGATTATATTATATAATTATTAAATTTCTAATTTAAATTAGCAATAAAACTGCAAATCCTACTTATGCCCATTCTAGCCTTCATCAGAAGAAGCCAAGTGGACATGAGTGATTTGCAGAGGTAAGACTGTACTTGATGAAGGTAGCTGGGCCATAGTCTGAAGTTATGCCAAAATGAAATCCTAAGCATAGAATTGTGGAATGTTTTGGGTTGGAAGGGACCTTTAAAAAGTCATCTAGTCCAACCCCCAAATAATATCTACATCAACCCTCAAATAATATCATCTACAGAGCCATTCAACTGCTCGTTCCTATTCTTGGCCTTGATTGAAGAAAAAAAAGCTCAGAAAAATATTCTGTAAATATAGTCACAGTCAGAGAATTAATACTACTGGTAAGAGTACATTAATACAGCATTCTACTATATTCATTCTTGCGTTTAGCCTTCACAGAGTGAAAGAGATGTCAAGTGATGTGCTCTGATCCTCCCATAAATTAGTGGTAAGCAGCCAAACAGGCCACTGATGGGAACTACCTTACTGGTCATACAGGCAAGTTGCAAAGGCTTCAGGAATGGGAGAGAACAGGCAATTTTTGCTGATAAGTAGCATAGTATCAGATCCTGCACAAAGCCATGGAAAAAAAAAAAAAGACAAAGTCTTGCTCTCTCCTTGGCTTACTGTGGGTGCTTTACGCCATTTTCTTTATGGCCTACACACCGAGTATATAATAAGAAGGGTGGTATTAAGCTAACAGGTGAGATGTCAAAGTGACTGATTAAGCCTAAGGTCAGAAGATCTTCAAAGGCAGAGAGATCTACTCCATTTCAAAGTGAAATTGTCCCAAATACCTGGGCTCAGAACCTCAACACTTACTGCTTCATTCAAACATCAGAGAAAAGGAGAAATCTCTCTTTTCATTTCCTTCCAGGGCATAAGTTTTCCATGGCACCTTGACATGATTTGGCATGATTTTCTCAAGCCTAGAAAGAGTTTCACGGGATAGCAGAGCTTTTTTCAAAGAAAGTTTCTATCACTGGACCCTGGCACACTATGACCAAATCCCTTTTAAATGTTATTTTAATCAAACACCTACATCTGCACTTAACTCTTAAAGATCCAGCCCCTAGATATAAAAAAATACATATATTTTGAATCCATTTTATTTTACATAGTAAAGGCGAAAGTAATAAAATATGTAGAGAGACGGGAAAAAAACTTTCAACACTGTGCCTTGCTGTTCCCTAAATTTCTCAACCACAAGAGAAACTGTGGCATTGGGGCTGACCTCTGATCTTGAGTTCATCGCAGTGCGATGGCCAGAGATGCAGCAGTTCCTGGCCCCAGCCCTCTGACACCTCCCTGTGCAACGCTCCCTGCTCTCAGCAGCCTTATTTCTGCACCACAAACTGAAATACACCTCCTAAATCACACGACGGGTGTACAAGCTTACTAGCTTTGAGTGAAGGTGTGCTGATTATTTACAAATGCCCGGCCGCTGCTTTAATAATAATGTATTCATCTTATTTAGAGCCCTTGGGTGGAGATAAAGCTGGTGTAAAAACCTGTATTTCTGTCCAAAGTTAAAGGTATTTCTATCACAGACAAAACTAAACTAGGCTATATATCTATCCTCTGCTACGTGCTCCCTGTTGGTCCTATTCATTAAAAAAAAAAAAAAAAATTGAAAAAAGAAGAGTTGGGTGAGGCTTAGCCTAGTTTTCTGTCCATCGGAGATTGCGTGACACAGGTGTGGAGGTTGGCAGATGGGTCTCCAACACCAACAACTGCACTTTGAACAGCTAAGCTGAGATTTGAGAGGCTTCGAAAGGCTTCAAAAGGAAAAAAAAATGAGGTAGCAAAAGAGATTTTGGGGTGTGTACAGGAAAGTAGGCCATGTTAAGAAAACTGTTTCCTGAAGATGAAATAAAAATTAAGAGAGTTAAATTATTTAAGGCAGATTCATGGGTTTAAATAAACTCCAGTTGCTGGCTGGGGGTGTTATATCTGAATTGTGACTGGATGTGGAGGCAGCACACTGACGAAAATGCCAAGAAAAAGTGAATTAACCTATGGGAAGAACTGCAGATTTGGAATTCCAGGCTCTGAAAAAGCAGGACAGGTACCTGAGCAAGAAAGAGCTGAGCATGATGTTTCAATATTTGGGTGAAAACTGGTCTTGGAGCACAGGCAGGCATGTGCTGGGCCTGCTGTGTGCAGGCAGGCAGGGGTGCTTCCCCCACCTCAGCTCCCACTCAGGATACTAAAGACTCCCAGGTACCTGGGAAGGGTTTTTCCCAAGCACTCTCACAGAGAACCAGAGGAAATCCTTGAAAAAAGAAACATTCTGAAGAGGATGAGCAACCGATGGGCTGCTGAGGGACGAGCAGAGTCACGCACAGCTGCAGTCCACCTCCTGGAAAAACCAACCCAAACCCTCTGTCTCCTTAATTTCCAGGAGGTTTGAAACACATCCTCTTTTCTCCGTACCCAGACGTTAGTAACCGCTGCGGAAATGATTTAATTTGTGTGCCAAATGCCTCATTCAGCCAAGCATCGCTTGGTTGATCAATCAATGTGATTGTTGTTGCGCTTGTTTGTTTGGGCAAGGCGAGGCAGATAGTTTGGCGGCTCTCTGCAAATGTTTTCATTATTAATTGTTCTTGAAAGAATTACTTCATTGATCATTTAATCTCCAAAAAGAAAATGAATGCACTTCAGGGCAATAAGAGGGTACAACAGTAAAGAATTTGAGCTGCAATTATAATTTGTTTCTTAGCAACTAATAGCAAAAATTACAGGATTTGCTCGGGTACGAGATATAACAGGAATCATTCCAGCAATGGGAATAGTGAAAAAAATCCGTTTCGGTATAATGTTGGGAGTGATTTTCTTTCTCTAGCATGGCGGTGAAATTATTTTGGGATGGTAGGTCAAAGCCCCAAAGTATTCTTATTACAACCACATTATGACTGTGTTTTCTGCTACCGTTTGCACTGCACAGTGCTGAGTCCTCGCCGCTAATTCACGCCTAACAATTATTTTTGCAGAAACACTTCTATAAAACAAATTCCTTTAATAAAGCGTGTGGGGAAAACAGTTCCAGGAACAATAGCATGATTCCTGGCAGTTAGGAGTACATCCACGGTAATGAAGAAGAAAGAGTTTCGATAAATGAATAAACCAAGGGAAAATGTCCAAAAATTAAGCGTGAGGCTTCCACCGCTAACCGCGGTGGAAAGAAGCCCACCTCCAAACCCTGCCCTCCAGGCACGGCTTAATCTTCAAACACAGTAAAACAGCTCAGGCTAAATTTCACTCACAAAATCAGGCATTTCCATTGACCGGGGCTGTCTGGAGGAGGAGGAGACATTTCCCCTTTCATTTCAACTCATTGCCTGCAGCCCCAGGCTCCCAGGGGCAGCCCAGTGATGCTCCAGCATCCTCTGAGAACATTCATCCTTCAGCCCCCGCCATCCCCTCTCTGAGGCCACATTTCTGTTCTAAAAATTGGTGCCTCCGCCCCCTGGACATCTCAGATCAATTTTGCCAACTGCAGAAAATACCGGTAACATTAGCACGGACCTGTTAAATTACAGATTCGAGGGAAAGTCTTTCATAGAAAATTGCTATGGGCTGGAAAGGCTTCGATTTCAGAGAAGCATCTCTGTGCAGAGCGGGAGGAAGGACACCAAGCGTCTTCCCAGTGTAGGGGGGGTGCAACAACATGCAAAATGCTAAACCCTCCTGAAAAGTAGATCCCATTTCTCTTACAGCTCCCGTTTCACAGACATCACTTTCAGTCAGTTTTTATAACAACGGGTGGCAAAACAATGGTATGACTGAAGAACTGCACCGATTTGAGCTTGATTTTCCTCTTTGGATACTCATTTCAAAATGAACAGCACGTTACAAACATCGGTACTGATGAGAAAGGCAACGGCTACTGCACAGATACCTGCTCTTCGGACGGTTTATTTTTCAAGCAGCATTGTAGCACTGTCTTTGTGTATTCTCAGGTTAAACTGCAAATCTCGCTGAGGATTTTAGGGCCAAATTGAGTCTAGTTATCACAGCAGGGAAAGGATATCTAATCTACCAGCACTGAGGATGGCTCCACGGGAGAAGACAGAGGTCATCTGCCAGGAGAGCAGAGCGGAACCTTGGACCTGTCCCAGGAATGCATTAGCTGCTGCAGGTGGAGGTGGTGATGGAGCAGACAGAGTATGGAGACCCTTAGGATGGGAGTGACAGGGGTGTCCAGATTGACCCTCTGCACTGCTCCTGGAGACGTGCAAAAATGTCGGGTTTCAAAGCTTTGGGGGTAAGAAACAAACTGTGGCCTCAGCAAGGTAAAATAAATATAGAAGTTAATCTTTAATTAGAGATGTTATTCTATCAGTGATCATAAATCAGCTGAAAGGCAAGACAGTAATTGCCACTCTCTTTGCTGGGGAAAGCCCTGTCTCGCTTATCCCAGCACACCAGCGTGAGCAGAGAAGAAAAGATCTGGACATCACTTCGCAAAGAATTACAAACAGAAGGGAAAAACTCATGTAGTCCTATTTCCTCTGAACCCACCTCCACCAGTTCTCCTCCGTTTGAATAGGTTTGACAATCTGGCTCCTTTCTGCATTACAAAGCTTCAGTTAAACAAGAGCAAACCCAAAGACAGCAGACAAGTCATGTGGAAGCTGGCACTCTCCATGGTCACCCACACATAGCCATAGATTAGGGGCTTCTGTAAAGACATTTCTGGTGAAAAGATATCAGGCACACCTTCACAAAAGCATAATCTTTTGGACATCTACCACACTCAATGGTCAATAGAACGGGGAGGAAAAGGTTTGAAAGCCTTTGGGCCATTACTCATACAGGGTTATGGAGTACAAGCATACTCCAGATGATCAGTAGTAGCTTCTAGCACATAAGACTAGCAGAGGCCACTAGTAAAAGTTAAATTAAATCTTAATATGTAGTCCTTCAAAAACACACTCCTGAGAAGAAAATGTGCAGAATAGGCTGGTGACCCTTTCCCAGAAGGGCATTGATTATGCCTTGCATGGGGGACAGACAAGCTCTTGAAGGCGTTCCTAGGACTCCACTTTGTGATTTTGTGTCTGTGGAATCAGAATTGTTTCGGTTGGAAGAGACCTTTAAGCTCATTGAGTCCCACTGTTAACCCAGCACTGCCAGGTCACCATTAAACCATGGCCCTTCATGCCACATCTACACACCTCTTAAATAGCTCCAGAGATGGTGACTCCACCACTTCCCTGGGCAGCCTGTTCCATGGCTTGACAATCCTTTGGGGGAAGAAATTTTTCCTAATATCCAACCTAAACCTCCCCTGGCAGAACCTCAGGCCGTTGTCCTATGGCTTGTTCCTTGGGAAAAGAGCCTAACCCCCACCTCACTACAACCTCCTTTGCAGTAGGTAGAGAGTGAGGAGGTCTCCATGATGTGGGGGATGTGGGTATAAAAGCACCTTTCAGCACCGGTGTGCGCTAATATTTTTTTTTGTAAATTATCTCACAGCTAGTAAAAGTAATTGGCAGGGATGCTCATTAAAAGCTCATCCTGCTCACGGCGACTTCTCCACGCCGAGCTCTCCTGCCCGCAGCCAAGAGCTGCCCAGCACCTTCAAGCCGTGCCAAAAAGAACGGGAGCTGAGCAGGCGGAACAACCTGCAAATTCATCACTTCCTGAGGGGCATGGTCCAGCTCTGGTGCCACTAAAAATCAATACAAGTTTTATTGTCAACTTAAACGGAAGCAGGATCCGGGCCATAGTAAACAGCTCTAATCGCGCGGTGGGATGGGTGGGTACATCTCTGAACTGCTGCATCAGAGCTGTGCTTCTTTCCAGCCATAACTCCTTATTGATTTCAGTGCTATTTCCAAACAGAAACTACGGTACAGCAAACAAAATTGTCAAGCTAAGCCCCGTTCCCTAAAATCAAAACCACATAATGTAATCTAGTTCAGCTGTGTTTTCGTATATCATTTTGGAAAAGCCATTATTAGAATCCATACTCAGAGTTTAAAGCTTTTTTATTTTCTGAAAGCCTATGCTGCTATAAACACAGGGTTTAGAGTATCATTAATCCATATTCTGTTACTGTGGCACAGCAGATTCCTTAAGTTCCTGAAAATACATTCAATTTCAGAGACAACTAGCATGGGAAGGAAAAAAAAAAAAAAAAAGAACAAATTTGAAATGTAAATGATATATCACAAAGCAAGTATTGGGTATTGGGGAAAAATATTAGCACTTTTTATCGTAATGAGTTTGTAACCTAAATACATATTTCAAGGATTAAATTGCTGACCCTCTCTGACCTCCACAGGAGGTTGAATAGCTAGATCGCAGTTTAATCTTCAGTGAAAACGCTAGAGAAGAATAATATGGCCCTTGAAGAATGAATGAACGTATATTAATGATGCCCTGGGATTCCAAGTTTAACCCTTAAGAGGGGGGGGAAAAAAAAAGCTAAACTCCCCAGATATTAGTCTTAAAAGACTCAGCAATAACTTTCCTCAGGAAAAAAGGAAAATAACTTGATAAAAGGAAAAAATCCTGAGAGCAAACAGGTTTGAGAGCTCCAGAAAGGCTAGAATTGAGTCCTCCCATACAGTGTTTTAGTTATTCCACACAGAGTCCACAGGCCATTCAAAAACAATCATGTTCGGAATAAAACAACATCAAGGCAAGTAGATATTCTGCATCCACACATCTTGGATGTCAGGGCTGAAAACAATGCACTACTAATACAGTTGCCCATTTGTATTGGTTCTTAGAGACACAGCTTTTGTAATAAACTGCTCTGCGTATTTCGTAATTCAGCTAATTCTGGTTGCAATCCCTTTGATTATAGAAGACAAAATGGTTTACTGTTTTTTGAAAGCACAGAGCCTACTTTGATAAATGCCTTTTTTTTTTTAATCTAATCCAAACGTTTCTAATCTGATCATGCTGTTTTAGCAATCTGAAATAAAATTTAAGAATCAAAAATGATACATTTATTCAAGTTCTCCATCATTACTTTAACTGGAAAAGAGCAAGCTTTGGTTCTGAGTTCAATCTTCTTAACTACGAATCAGTCAAACTGAATTTGTATTTGGTCAACTAGAAAGCTTGGAAGATTTATGTCAGATATATTATTCATCGAGAAAGATAAATTAATCAAAATTTAAGAAACACTCTGTATCTGAAGCAAAGCTAAAATGCTAAAGGTTTCTTATTTTTGTGCAGAATTCTCTGCGTTTGTAAGCTCTTGGTTAATAAGCACCTAATCATTTAAATAAGGAAGTTGATGTATTTCCATTCAAGTAGCCCGTGGCTACTGCACTTGTCAGCGTCAGGATCCTCCCTCCTAATCCCACAACCTGAACTTTGAAGTCTGGTACCAGCGTCTAAGGAGCTGGAACCTGGTACTCAGCTTGTCCTCAAATGACTTCAGCAAACTGAACGGGGTTAGAGTTTGGACTAGAGTACCTTGGAAGGTTCTTTCCAACCCAAACCATTCTATGATTCTATAAACTGTGACCCTGGCTAAGGGGGTATTGAAGTGCTCTGCTCTGAATAACGATGCTGCCCAGCTCGCCCTGCTGGTCAGCTGAAGGCCACGGTTTGTGAGGCAGAGCTTGCTGTGGAACACGTGGTCTCCAGAGCAGCAGACCAAGGCGGTATTTATGAAGCTATCACCTTGACATACTGAAATCCGGAGTGATGAGATTGGTCTTGAGGAAGCTGTTCATTACCCTTCCAGAGTGAAAATGCACCTTCAGTCATGGAAAAACGCAAGCAGGCCGTAAGCAAATGGGTAATACATTGCAAACTACGCGGGGAGACAGAGGACTTGGCTTTACTCGCAGTACTATTTCTTATTACAAATCATCCCTCTATATTGTGTGAACCTGGTGTTTATCGGCATTTTTACCTTTCCATTTTTATAGCTGGAGCACAGCGGCTTCTTGTACCAGTCAGTCAAAAGCATCTTTCATTAAGCTCTACTGAAAGCCCAGCTCACCATTACTGATAGCTCCGTGTCTCGGAAGGGACTGCCTTGAACTCCTGCCCGTGGGTGCAAGGCAAGATATCTCATAACAGCTCCTGCTGTAATTACTGAGCTGCTACGTACACCCCTCCCAGGACAAGGGCACAGAGAAACCACTGCGATGATGGATGAATAACCCCGTGTATCTATTCTCTGCCTTCACCTTCACAACTACCTGAGAAAAAAAGATGACTCGTGGTCCTGCATTATCCTTTGCTCACTTTTACAGACTTTATCCCGTACCTCTAAACGGCTTTACATAATTTAATATAGTACCAATTCACGTTAAGACCTGTGTCTTCTGTTAGCCTTTGATGAGAAGCTGCAACTCTAAATTTAACCTGAAATAAATATGAAGCAACCTGTTTTCCCTTTTAAACAGTTAAAAAATGTCAGCCGTACCTGAAAGTACTTGTACTGACATGTAGAACTTGTGAATAGCGTCATTGTGAATTTATCCCTTATAAAGAGTATGCTCCTTCAAATATTTTGAACCTTTAATTCTCCAAGAAAAGGAAGAATCAATGGTCAAAACCTCATTTGCCAGATACTTTCCCAGGTGGCTTCTTTCTCAAGAAATAAGACATTTTACCCTGCACACTACATACAATTTTAGCTAAATAATAATAAACCAAGGCAGCCATTCCCCTCTTTTCCCCCTCTAAAGCCCTCTCCCTCACGAACAGCTCAGAGAACACCATGTAATGCATTAGAAAAAGTTTAGAAAGGAGACATTGCTCTCAGTTTTTCCAGCCTGCTGCAGGAATGGAGGCTGTGTTGTTACTCACAAGCAAACTGAAGCTTTGCTTCTCTGCTGACGATTGTTCCAAAAGGGTTTGTTGCTACACACTGGTATGTTCCAGTATCTTGGGTTTTATTGGGATTATTGATCAACAGGTTGCCTTCCACCACGCTGTAGCGGTAATCCATACCGATGTCAATACTGGTTCCATTTAACTTCCACCTATAGCACAAAATGCCAAAGTTAAAACTCTCCTAATATTAATGAATACTCTTGGGTATTTGAAAATACAACAGGAAGTAAATAAAGAAAGATTTAAAACACCTTTGACTACTTTAAAAAAAGCATGAAAATGCAAATTTCCTGTGCAGTACTGAAATATTCCAGTATTTAACTGAGAGAGCAATATCCTTGACATATATTTCAGTCTCTGATATGATTAATGCTTCTGTAGTTGCTGGGGCTGCTGCTCTTTGGAATTAATCATTTTGCAAAGGCAAGTCCCAGAAACAGCATCTTTAAACCATTCAAGTCCACTGAGGGTTGGGTTTTTCTCCCCTCTCCCGACTTGCTGGCTGCTTGTTTTTCGATTTAAGAAAAATTCACTCACAGAAGATGTGTCACAAACTGGGGCACTGAGAAATTCCAGCAGCACATTGCCCCAGTTACAGCAACCCTCATACCCACCAGCCCTCGAGGGAGCACACAAGGGATGCCAGAGCCACGGGGCAGCTCCCTGTGCCACAGCGTATGGAGAAACAATTCCAATGTCTTTGCACCAGTGAACCAATAATTTATTGTATTAAATAGTTGCCTCAGAAGACAGCACGGTGGCTGAGGTCTGACAACTCTCATCGGTTTCAGCGCACCATTCACGTTGGTGAATAAAATGAGAAAGGCACTGCAGGAAAAAAAACGCAGCGGACCAAAATGATTTACAGCAGTAGCATCACCGTAGTAGTATCACATCTCTTTTTCTAAGGATCCGAAAGCAGTTACTTAAGCTGAAAACGAGTAAGAGCTTTGTCAACATTTATAGAAAAAGATAGTTAATCTGGGAGCCCAGACTCTTCATAATTCCTTTGAAAACTTTTTGAACTCTTGTCCAAATTTTGCAATTGCGTTGCAACACGCAGTGAGTTCCTGATGCCTGGGGCTTTTGTTACCAGCTTCGTGGTAGACTCGAGGGGCATCACTGAGTTACGCCATGATACACGCAGGAGAAGGGCTCTTGGGGGATGCTGCTGGAGTGCAGAGATCATGCTAAAAAATAGGAAAACATTCAACCAACCCAACAGTCGGTCTGGGATTTCCTTTTACTTCGCAGGTCAGCTTCACTTTCTTCTCCTCTGAATCCAAGGGAAAGATCATGCTGTTGGGCTCCTGAAGGAAAACTGGCCCGTGCAGTGTGTTGTCGTCTGCAGTAAACAGAGGAAAAACAGGACATGAAACTCCATGGGCCCAGTATTACAATATAAAATAGTATACTAGCAGCAATGGCTGCCGTCTAGTCTGCTGCCAGAAGCCCATCTTGATGGATCCGCAGGAAATTTGTGGGTATTTGAGGTCAGAGGAGAATGAATAAATAAAATATAAAGATAACGGGATGTACAAAACAATAGGAAAGCAAAAGCAATGAAACAGAAGATGATGCACCGTCCCAACGGGAGGAGGGTGAGAATGAATGTGAATAGCCCTCATATCCCCCAACCCTGGGAAATCAGCTGGATTTATCAGGGACAGAACAATAGCTCTTTACCCGAAGGAGAAAACTCTGTCTCCACAGAAGGATTTCAGAGAGCCTCTGCCAGGAAGATTATAATGGAGCAACCTCTCCCCCATGTCTCCTCCCTCAGGCACCACCACAAAAGAGAACGTACTAAGCATACAATCATATCGGTTGTATTTATCTTTAATTATATGTTAACGATATCTGACTGAGACTCATCTATTATTCAAAACACATTTCACATAATCTCTAGCTTTAAATTATACCTGTGTGCAACTTACTGTTGCCGGCAGAAAAAGATAATAATAACCACAAAGCGTACAGGGATACGTTACGATATCCTGACTTGTTTCTGAGACCCTGGGCTGCTCCACTCCTTCAACAGTCTCATTCACTGTAAGAAAGAATATTACAATCTGGCCCATAAAGCTCTGAGTACTACATTAATGGGTTTGAAAACAGAATTAAAATACGTTTTAAGGTATCCAGTTTTCTAATTGTAAAATACAGAAGCTGGCTTGATGGTCAAGTCCTCTGCAATAGTGGCTTCAAGTCCCAGAGACAAGGAGCTGACTCAAGGATACGTGGCATCAGCCGCATCATCTGCCATCCATAAAAAACGTTACAATCTGCCTATATAATTAGTCAGTGAAGTAGAAAACACATCACACAAAAGATAGAGAACTACAAAAGTAGAAACAGTTAGAAATAGGTGAAAAGACTAAATAACTTAAATTGCCTAAGCTAAAATAGAAGCTTATGAAAGATCAAATGAAAATTCTCTCCAAATTTTACACCTGCTGTTGAGACTGTTTAACATTCAGCTTTTAGATGGAAGAAAAAAAAAAAAAGTGCTTGCCCTTCTTGTTAGCCAGCAAGAAGAAAAGTCCTGGTTCGACTGTTCCTTGGCTTTCAAGAGAACAGCGTTGGGTAAGGCAGGGAGAAGCTCTGAAAGCAGCTGCCAACACATCAGGGGAACAAAAGGGGAGGAAAAACCTTGCAACACTAGGTAGATAAAATTATTTTGAGTGCCTTTCTTTTTTCTCTTATTGCCGCCTGTGTATAACCAAGATAAGCAAGTCTGAACTATTTAATCTCCAGCCTGTAGAGTCCTTTTGCTACAGTCTAATGCGTGATTGAAATCACTGCAGCCCAGATCCTAACGCAGTGTGTGACAGGAGCTGAGCCACAGCACCTTACAGAAGAGGAGGATTTGGTTCAAAGAACACTAAATAGGCACTAATAAATAAAAGAAACTGCCACCTAGATTCTTATGAACAGAAAACTAAAAAGCACCTGTACCACAAATAGTCCCTTTTTCAATAACTTGGGTTATTGGGTAGAAACAGATCTCAGATGTGTCAGCACAGGCATTTTCTTTATTATAGCGTCTGGTTTTGTGAGAGCAAAGTTTTGCCAGCTGGATAACTTTGAAATGTGAATTTTACATTGCCTTCTTTTTTAAAATAAAAGTGGTAGCGTCACTTCTATCGCACTAACGTTCAGGAACTCTGAATCACAGAACAATGATAACACATTTTTAGCTTATTGCTGGTGAACTCCACTGACTTCTCAATCCATGGAAACCCACTGATGCCAGGAGGAAACTTGTCCCTGAGCTGAGGAATCTCGTCCCTGAGCTTAGCAAGCTCATCCCTTGCCCTTCTTATCAGATGGTGTTTATTAGGCTCTCTTTTGGTCATTTAATCAAACAGAATAACGAAGCGGCGCATATATGTTTATATACACAGGAAAGCTGCGTGGTTATTTTGGCTCACTTTGCTCTTTACAATGCATAACCTGTGCTACTCCTCACACATTTGTTACCATCCTGGGAAAATACAGTAAGTAACCTTCCTGGACGAAGTAAGCGTTGAGACATTCTCTCAGTGACACATTTTATTTTTCTGAGTTACGTTTCTTTTGCTCGAGCCTAAAAGGAGTTAACCCACAATGAACACTGAGCTGCCCTCGGCTTAAGACAAGTTGCAAACAAGATTGGGTACCAAAAAGTGCTTTTTTTATTCCCCTGTCACAGGAAACAAATGCAGTACAGCTCTAGGTCTGCCTCCTTTGACAGAAGTGTATTTCTTTCAGTGAGATGCAGGATACAGGAAATTTCAGTAGATTTAACGATAAAAGGAACAGTTTTAAGCACGGTACGAGGTGTACGCCCATAAGCTGTCAGACAGAATGTGACAGATAATTTAAAGGAACATTCTGCTATCCCAGCTTCTGCTGAGATATATAAAGGTGGGTTTTTTACCTAGCGAATCACAAAACCTATTAAAACCCACCAGATTCACTTAAATCATCCCAAATGAGGAGTGTACTTTCTGTGTACCCCAAACTTCAGAGCCAGCATCCAGCAGGATGCTAAATGCTTGTCCGTCCTCTCTCTGCATTTTTGAGGAGCTGAGATGTGAAAAACGGCAGCTGAGGTTAATTCACACAAACAGGTGAAACCATTTGGATTCTCACTGAACATTAAGCCTGGTGACGGATATTGTTACCTAAATAGAACTGCTTTAATTCTCATTGAAAGTTATGGCCGATTTGAGAGGGGGTTGAATTGAATATTCCACACTGTAGGGAAAGACGGTAACTGAAGAGAGGGGTTTTGGAGTATATCCAGTATAAATGATAAAAATACTTTCCTTGTTTTCTGCCGAGGGAATTGGTTTCTGCTACGCGTGCTGGTGTGTTTTCACACAGTGCTACAAGTCAGTATTTCTTCAAGACAAGACAAAACTGCACCTGGGGAAGAGCAACTCTTCAGGAAACTGGGAAGGGAAATGGGTAGGAGAGCTCAAGGGCATCACTGGTTAACACAACAACTTGCTCTTCAAGGGTAGTCAGCTGCATTATGTCCTCCTGAGCAGGGAAAGACAATATTGGATGGCTTGCCCTTTATTTCTTTGCCTGTCACTTCTATTAACATCAGCTATGCGCACAAATGGTGCTAATGGCTTTGAAATTACAAGACAAGATTTTACACCAAATAGTCCTGCTACAAATAATTCTGTTGACTTCTCAATGAACAAGAGCTGCTAAAGGTGCTTGCCATTTAAAAGAAATAAAAAATGTATTTAAAAAAAGGAGACTTAAAAAGTCCTATATGGAGTATTATTTTTAAGGGAAGGACCTTGTAATTCTGCATGTTTGGAGACATCACCAGCCTGCCTCCACTGTTGGGCTTGCCTGCCACCTCACCGTGGCTGATCCATGCGGTTAAGAAAGAAGAACTGTCATAGAATCATAGAATCATTTCAGTGGGAAGAGACCTTTAAGATCATCAAGTTCAACCATAAGCCCAGCACTGCCAGGTCACCACTAACCCATGTCCTTCAGCACCACATCTCCATGGCTTTGAAACCCCTCTAGAGATGGGGACTTCACCACTGCCCTGAGCAACCTCTTCCAGGGCTTGACAACACTTAAGGCAAAGAAAGTTTTCCTAATGTCCAACCTAAAGCTCCCCTGGTGCAAGTTGAGGCCATTTCCTCGTCCTGTCGCTCATTCCCTGGGACAAGAGACGAATCCCCACCTTGCTACAACCTCCTTTCAGGGAGTTGAAGAGAACAATAGGTCCCCCCTCAGCCAGTCAAGGTTAATAAATAGAATAAAACAACAGTCAGATACTTTCATTGGGAGCAAAGCTGAAACAAATAATGAGGCTCTTTGCCACCTCCTCCTCCTCTTCCTCATCATCAGCCCACCACTGTATAAGATGCACTTCTGCTGCTCTACTGCAATACTCTGAGCCATGGGAGCAAAACACCCTCTCCTAGAGGTCTTGTCCAAGACATCCCCTGCAGGCTTGCTTCCAGGGTGAGAAGATAGACAAGGGAGCTACCACGTCTCTCCTGACCCCTTGCAGCACCAGGCTGCAGGATTGAGACCTACAGGTGTCCAACAGGGACCATGAGCCAGATGGCTCCTCCTGCTATCACCTCTCTTTTCTGAAATACTTTTATTTCCAAGATATTGCTGTACCAGGTACAAGTGGAAAGCCATGCTTGACAGGTGACATCTGATAGGCAAGCATCTGATACCAGAGTTCAAAAGCGGTGTCAGATATTCCCCAGAGACAGTAATGCAGCCATAAAAATCCATAGCCTTGGAAGACTGGGAGAAATAAATCTTCACTCTAGCAAATGCAGGCATGGAAGAGCTCCACAATTTGAAACGGAGACAGGAATGGTCTCATGACTCTATTTATGAGTGACCCAAGTATATGGAGCAGTTTGAGTTAAAAGCAAGGTTAAACACTTCCACCCCAACGTGAATGTGCTCTGACCGCTGCAGGAAGCCTGGGGTCCATCAGTTAGAGGAGGTCAGCTCACCCACCAGCTGCCTCTGCCCAGACCCTGTGATGCTGAAGCAAATGTGCAAATGCCAACCGTGGGTCAGGCTCCATCTCGGGGAGTTCATCTCTCAAGCCTCTCATTCAGTCTGACTCCCTGTGCCACAGCGATATCATAATTTCACCTATTCAAATGCCACATGATTAATTATAGCAAATGTCATCAAGTTAGCACTTTTCAAATAAAAGCTTGCTACCTGATCCCAACATGCAAAAGTAAGCAAGTTTCTTGTGTGCCTTGTCTACTGGGTCTAGACAGCTGGGAGGAGGCAATTCCCAGCGCAGCATAACGAGTGACTTGTCCTATGACAAAAGCCTTATTTAATAGAATGTAATTTGTGTTCTCTTAGTAAGTCAACAGCATGATTATCATCACAGATGTTCTCTTCGCTGCATGGTAAAAGCACATTTACTGCAGAAAATCACAAGTTTCTTCACCAAGCAGCCTTCTCCCTGAGTCATCACAGCTAACATGAGGAAAACAAACAATCTCCCACTGCTCCATTAAGGGTGGTATCAGCCCATGATAGAGATACAAATAATTATAAGACAAGAACAGTAATAATGAAAAAAATAATATTAGCAGTAGTAATAATAATAATAATCATCATCGTACAACTGAAGAGCATCTGCAGGTCCTCTGCTAAAACATCAGTTAGAAAAGATGTGGTCATGGTAGCCTTGGGTTGATGGTTGGACTTGATGATCTTAGAGGTCTTTTCCAACCTTAATGATTCTATGATTAATTATCAGGTTATCTGTTGATCTCCAGGGCTGAAATAGTAGAAATGACCAAAGAGACATTTCTGAAAGATACTTTCAAATATATAAATAATAATCAGGCTTGCTCTCATGTCATATAAGTTAAGCTCCAGCCCTGAGAAAATAATTCAGCAGAGTTATATATCTAACTCTATCAACACAGGATTATGGCAGGAAATTAAAATACTGTCTTTACCTAGCACAATATATCTATTGTTACTGTTGGGCAGCAATAACATTTGAAAAAGAAGCCCATTTTTCTTCTCGGAGTAACGAAGACATACATCCTGGTTTTGAGGTGAATAATACCATGGCTTCACCAGGGTTCTCAAAAGCTACTCTATAACATCTGTTCAGAATGTCTTCAAATATATTCTGTCACTAGGAAGAAGAACACTAAACCTACGTTATCTAAAAACCTACCATCAAACTGTTCCTCTAGACTTGACGATGGGATGTAGACAGATCAAACGGTCTTTGCTGGGCACATGCAACTCTCATGAACTTGAGCTGTGACCAGGAATCCACCTGCCAGGATGATACCTGCATGTGGCTGAACTGATCCCAGGTCAAATGCCATGACTTAGCTCATCAGTTGCTAGTACATATTCCTCAGTTATTTTCTTCATCCTCCCCTAAGACCACCGCTTTAACCACTCAGGGTATTGCATCATGACTTAATTGGTCAAGTATGCTGGTTACAAGCCAAAAATAGCCACTCCCTCACATGAGCTCCTGCTCCTTTTGTTTCACCCATGTACATGGAGACAAACTGAACATGCTCATATTGACCAAACACATTACAACTTCTTTGTGAGTTGAAGTGAAGGGACAGGAACGTTGAACATCACCTGCAAGGGCTGTGCTCAGCCACATGCCACTCCCTGCTGCACAAGTCACCGACTGCAGTTGAACATCCTGAAAACGACACTTACTTGCAATGCAAAAGTCATTTTGCCACTGTGCTCTGGAAAACCGTGTATTTAGGAGTTGAGTTCAGAGCATCTCCAATGACTAGATTATATAGAGTCTTAGATTAAATAATGGAATTATAGAATCGTTGGATGGTTTGGGTTGGAAGGGACCTCAAAGATAATTCAGTTCCAACCTCTCTGCCATGGCACCTCCCACTAGACCAGGTTGCTCAAAGCCCTGGCTGACCTGGTCTTGAACACCTCCAGGGATGGAGCATCCACAGCTCCCCTGGGCAACATGTTCTCACAACCCTCAGAGTGAAGAATTTTCTCCTGATTTCCAATCTAAATCTCCCTTCTTCCAGTTTGAACCCATTTCACGGTTTATGTATTTTTAAAATTATTTCAACTCAGGACATGACACACTTTCAACTGAGGAGGTCGGTCAATGACAGAGAAATTGGCCTGTAAGGGAGACACAATTGCAGCTCATGGTCTGCTCTAGCCATGGCACTAATCTTCACCACTGAACAGCGGCTCTGAGACATCTTGCCTCAACCCATTATCCTCATCCATCACCTAGCATGCAGCTGGCCTGTCATGGCCACAGCAGGGGTAGCAGCCATATCCCATGCCCAATGAATTGAGGCCTCGGGTTCTCACAGTCCTGTGCCATTGGCCATGGTGGCTTCCACAGCGGTTCATAACCTCCCACAAAAGCACAAGCAAAGTCCTACCATGAGGGCTGTTCCCAGGGTCTACAAATCTGGACTGCATCTGTATCTCATAGCTTGAAGTTGACACTGGGCTTATTTTTTTTTCCATCCTTGTGGAGAACAAGTCCTGAACACAATGGGCAAAAATTATGGTTCAGGCTAAAAACGGCTTTTGCATAGTAAGAGACAGGAGTCAGTGAGATCCTTTCAGAAAGCTGTTGCCATCCTCCTAGTCTATCAGAAACCTTTCTATTGACACCTGGGTGGTTTGACATTACCCCCACCTCTGACCAAGCCCCATCACACCACATCACTGTGCACACAAAGCTGCTTTCAACTCATCTTCAACCTTCTCCCAAAGTTTGCAGATCCCTTCAGTACTGGGTGTTCTCGTATGGAGCTATTTGTGAATAAGGCATTATAAATGTTTCAAAGGCCCATACTAATTACCTATTGATTTATTAGTAAAATTTAAGGTGTTTTTCAGGAATGCATATCATTATTGTAAGATTTTCAGTCGCCAGGGACTATAAAGTGGATATAAAAAAAACTAAGCAGAAGTAGTAAGTCTGTGTGCACATGTTAAAGCCAAGTATCTCCCTTCCACAATACCTCCCTGAACTTCAATTGATTTTAATCTCTCACATAATAAGGAAGGTCTGCAAAAGCCAGGCTAACAAATGCTATCCTCCCCACCCCACCAGCGGACAGTGAAAAGTTACGAAATACTCATATTGAAAAAAATCTCTTTGCTTTCAAATCCTGGAGCCTTAGAAAAGAGAAGTCCCCGGTACAATAACCTATAATCTCTGTACCGTTGATTGCTTGAAGAAACAAAGAAAACTCTGGCGATATGTCTAGGCTCTCACTTGGCCGAGGAGCCCAACTCTGCAGAAATCTTCAAGGTGAACAGAACTCTCCCCAGCGCATCACTTCAAGGTGAGGCCTGTTCTTTTTGTTTGCAGGTTTAAGTACATTAGCCACCGCCAGAAGTAAAGCTGATTCCTGCCAACTTGTTATCTGGCTATTTACAGAGAGGTTTAGGCCATGGATTCCCTTCTCAAATATTTGCGAATAAGCAGATCGAGTTTCCGGCACCTTGGGAGCGCTGCGGGACCGCTCCCAGGCAGCAGCGAGGAAGGGATGGATAATCAGTCTGGTACATGTCGAGCCAAAGACTGGGAACTTTATTTGCACTATGTCCCTGGTCAGAAAACGCCCGTATGGTGGCTTGGCTTGTCAACGAGACACTGCAAATCTGCTTGTTCTGGGTCATGGGCGCACATTTTGCAATTACGACAAGAAAACACAATGCTGTATACAAGGGGATACATCCAGAGTGACTTTGATGTTTAGCTGCAGAGAGTATTAAGATGAGCAGTGCTGACAGATGTTGTAACAAGCCGTTGCTGGTGCCCAGAGCAGGGTAATTATGGGAATATCAGGAATGCCTTCCCAGGAGGAGACCAGCACTCGGCTACTGTGCGTGACTTACTGCCAAGACAGGCACAAAACTTAAAACACGACCAAAGTAGAGGGTAAATCAGCTGCTTGTTACCTCAATACACCACACACACATTTCTCGTCTGTCTGGTTTTGGCAATATTTGAATTTTTCCGTATCCCTGAGACAACACGGCAAAAGGACACAGATGATGAAGCTGCATCATCTCTACCTGCTAGAGTCATGTCTTCTGCCATTGTTAGACAACTGAGGGTGCTGGTCAGATGTAGTCAAGGTGTGCAGCTTTTATTTAACTGACAACTGTTTAACAGAGATCACTTAATCATAGAATAATTTTGTTTGGAAGAGACCTTTAAGATCATTGAGTCCAACCGTTCCCCCAGCACAGCCAGGTCACCACTAACCCATGTCCCTCAGCACCACATCTCCATGGCTTTGAAACCCCTCCAGGGATG
>JAVSBS010024267.1:5300-55877 GCA_033124195.1 Coracias cyanogaster
TCTCTCAGTAACACAGAAAGGGCCTCCTCCAGGTCACTGATAAAGGTGTTCAATGGCTGGGTCCCCAGAGAAACCCCTGTGGTGGTGCCACACTTGTCACTGGCCTAGAGTTGGACAACAATCCATTAACCACTGCTCTCTGAGCCCAACATGTTTTACCTGGTTGTCCACCCATCCAGACCATAATGTCTCAATACAGGAACACCATGGGATGCAAGAAAACCTTGTAAACTTAAGGCAAATGACATTCACTGTTTCTCCTTTGTCCACAAAACCACTCACCTTACCACAGAGGACACTCTGGTCATTCAGGCATGATTTACCTATGTTAAATCTGTGCTGATGGTTCCTGGTCACCTCCTCCTCCATTGTGCACCTTCAAATGTGTTTGAAGAGGGCTTGCTCTATGATTTTCCCAGGAACTGAATTCCTGCCCAAGAACCTCCTGGGTGCTACCTCTCACCAGGACTTCAGCTGCCCTTCTCCTTAATCTGCCATGCTTTTCCCAGCAACACTTACTTTTTCCACTCCACCTTCAAATTTAGTGGCTCAGTTAGGTCAAATAAAAGCTTATCCAGAATATTTTAGATTAGACATTTTGGGCTGTCTTTTTCCCACTTTCAATAAACTTCTCAAAGGAGTGTATTCTCTGTTGGCTGCTGTAAGCCTTTGCTACTCCAAAACTGTAAGCACTGTAAGTGTAAAAAGCAACTGGAAGTAATGCAGGTGAATCTAACTAGTAACCAAGAAGTAAGCCCAAAACAAAGAAATAAATATAGAAACAAATAATTTAAAAACAAAAAAAGAGACACTAATTTACTTCAGACAGGACAGAAACAGTAACAAAGCTATGTCTAAGGCACAGCGGAAATGCGGCACTTGGTCTATTCAGCAACTTCAATTTAAAATCTGCTTTTGTAAATAAATTATCTACTTCAACCTTTTTTTCTGCTTCTACTTGTTTTCATTTTTTATTTATTTCCATCTCTTTCACAACCTATCTTTTACCTTTAAAACCTTAACTGATCTCTTTATTTTTAAAAAACTTTATTTTACCTTAACTAAAGTTCTTCAGCTCCCAGAGCAGGCAAGTTCTATTAGGTCTTCTCTGTATTCACTACTTGAACATGTTATAATTGCAACCCAAATTCTCAACCTGTTGTATCCATTCAGGATAGTAGTCCTATGTATCCTGATGTAGTCCTTCAGGATTGCCTCTGTATCTGGCTGTATACAGCAACCAGAGCACTGCAAATACCTTCCAGATGGAGGACAGTAGATACTACAGCTTCTTTCGGTTAAAAAACTCAGTCGGGCTGTGGACAGATCTTGGTTTCCACATCCAGACCTTGGAGGCAGATATATCCCTTCTCTGTGTCTCCGTGCCAAGATTTCTGCATGAAGGAAAGAAGACTTGATTGCCAGTGAGGTATTTTTTTATGTTTAAAATACAAAAATTAATACCTTTTGTAGCAAGACGTTTCTAGAGGTGAGTCCTGAAAGCTGCTTCTGTCAAAACAAGAAACTCTCCCCTTTTAAAGAGGGAAGAGTTAAATGCTAATTTTAATTAGTGAGAAAAAAAGTTCACGTGCAAAATGCAGCAAGCACCAGTCCAAACGCCTGAGAAGTAGAAAACTGTTTGTAAAGTGTAGTCAATTAAAAATTGTCTTGGGTCGTAATGTGATGAGAATTTGATGTTGGCATTAAATTGAAAATAGTGTAATTGCAGAGAAAAGTTCATATATCCACAAAGTTTAGAACTGTATGTACTGTTACATATCCTGAGAGGTTTAAGACTGCAATCAAATATTAATTTCAGATTTTCATCCTTTCACTCTATGATGCCTGAGCTGAAGTTGGAGCTCTTGAATATTTTTTATGTCCTCTGTCCACCTCTTTTCTGATTCAGCTGAAATATGCAGGTCTGGTGTCATTCTTTCTCCCTTTGAGTTTCATAAATATAGCTAGAGGTGCCCCTTTTACCCTGAGGATGCCTGTCCTATGAATTTAAATAACAAAGACTACAGGCAGATTGTCCAAAGACACATTCACCTTGGACCACTCCCATCCCACAGAGGACTAGGCATCTGCTGTGGCTGAAATTGGATGGAAGTGATCCAGAACCTCAAGTTACCCAAACCAGAGACATAGACAATTAGCAATAACGATCCGGCTACTTCTGTTGTGTCAGTGTGTATTGAGGCCATTTCATCAGAGGAACATCATGTTGGGACCTCTCTGGCTTTGCAGTGCTCCAACATTTGAGTTGATGGTGTTACACAGCTCCTCAAGCTTTATCATCATCTATTTCATATTTGGAGAGGTTGCCTTTGTAGTCTGTTCCAAGGCAAGATTCCTTTTATTTACAGCAGCAGTCAAGCCGATCTGACTTGCTGAGATAAGAATAAATCTATCTATGCAAAAGCTGCAGGGGAACAGATTTTGCCATTTTAATGAAGATATTAATTATTTCTAATACTGAGCAGTAGAACCCTTGGTGTAACCAGGGTTGAAGTCTCCTTGTAAAATGCATCACATGAACATGCAGGGAGACACAGTGTGTTGAGGGATATAATATACAGAAAGCAAAGGCATATACACACATGCATGAGAGGTGGGAGAGTGAAAGAGCAATTGGAAAGAAGAGATGCAAAATATGAGAAAAGCACTCTGAGAGTTGATGAGTACTTGATTTTTGTCCTTCCCTTGCATTTTGAGGGCAATACCTGCGGAAGGGTATATGGCAATGAGAGGTCAACTAAGGCAAGAGAAGGAGCCAGTGATGAGGTGTTGATGATAAGAAGAGATCCAGAAAAAAGAGAGCATTTTTGTGATGTTACACAAGCAATGGAATGGCAAGATGAGGGCTCAGCACATACGTGCTTTGGAGAAGTTTGTGTAGTGAAGCTATTTGTGAAGAGACAGCAGAATCTAATTTGTTTGAACTCTACCATCTGTGGTGTAATTGCCTTATTGCCAGTGGGATTTATATGAGTAAATGAACGCTAGAAAGAGGAAGAATACTAATAGTAGGGTTTTATTTTATATGGAACTATCTCTGTTCATCTGTGTAAACCATATCACAATAAGTCAATTAGAACCTATTTTATATAGGATTCTATCTTTTCAGCTGTGAAAATTATATTAAAAATAGGTCAATTACAACAAAACTTCTGTTAAGGAGGAAAAACCACACTATTATAAAAAGAATCTGATTGCTCTCTAATTAAAAAAAAAATAACTAACATCAATTTGAAGATGCATCTTCAAGAGAAGAACAAAAATTAAGTTGGAAGCTGACATTTTCTTTTACAAATAGTCCCTCTAAAAACTGCTGGTTTGACAAGCTTTCAAACTGACATCTTCTATATATACATAAAGCCATTGCAATTTTTTTCCCCAGCAGATAGCTGGTAACAGTGCACTTAGCAGATGGTATGTCAAGTTGGATTGCTTCTTTTGTGATATTGAAGTGTGATTTTTAAACCTCTTTCCCATTAAAAGCTACGGATCTTGTTTTATAACCGCTACCACAGTGGTTGTAGAGACATTCCTTCACAAACCATGTTAACTAATACATCAGGTACACATTGATAGTAAGCAAAGTGAATTTCATGTTGTAGATGGTATTTGACCATTTCACACAGAGTGCAACCCTTGAAATATGTGTGTATATAGAGAACTTAGCACTGCTTTAAAGACAGACGGAAATCCTGACGTGCTTCACCTACACATAATGCCGAACAGCATGGTCCCAAAGCTGGCCTTCAGTAAAGCAGCATAGTAGACAGTGCTGAAATTCATAGAATCATAGAATGGTTTGAATTGGAAGGGACCTTAAAGATGATCTCGTTCCAACCCTCCTGCCATGGGCAGGGACACCTCCCACCAGACTAGGTTGCACAAGGCCCTATCCAACCTGGTCTTGAACACACCCAGTGATGGAGCATCTACAACCACCCCAGGCAACCTGTTCCAGTGCCCACCACCCTCATAGTGAAGAACTTTTTCCTTACATCTAATCTAAATCTACCATCTTCCAGTTTGAACCCATTACACCTCATTCTATCACTACAAACCCTTGTAAATAATCCCTCCCCAGCTTTCTTCTAGACCCTCTTCAAATACTGGAAGGCCACAATAAGGTGTCCTAGGAACCTTCTCTTCTCCAGGCTGAACAACCCCAAATTACAGGTCCTCTTTTTACAACAACCTGCTGTTGTGATTAGAACTGACAAAAGTAGATCAAGGGGTTGGAATAGGAAAACTTCATCAAATTAAGTTGTATATTAAACAATGTCTGACTTCTTCAGCTTCAGTTCACTTTCTGCATGTGGCAGATATGTGTGCAGTCATAGAGTCATAAAATTGTTTTGGTTGTAACAGACTTCTAAGATCATCAGGTCCAACCATTAATCCAGCACTGCCAGGTCACCATTAAACCATGACCCTAAGTGCCATATCTACATTACTTTTAAATCCCTCTAGGGATGGTGACTCAACCTGGGCAGCCTGTTCCAGTGCATCACAACCCTTTCAGTGAAGAAATTTTTCATAATATCAAGTCCAAACTCCCCTGGTGCAACTTGTGGCTGTTTCCTCCTGTTCTGACACTTATTATTTGAGAGAACAGACTGGCCTCCACCTTGTTCCAGCTTTCTTTCAGTTGGTTGTTGAGAGTGATAAGGTCTTCCCTGAGTCTCCTTTTCTCTAGGCTGGACAACCTTAGGTCCCTCAGCCACTCCTCATAAGACTTGTGCTCTAGATCCTTCACCAGCATCGTTGCCCTTCTTTGAAAACTCTCCAGAACCTCCATGTCCTTCTTGGAGAGAGGGGCCCAAAACTGAACTCAGTATTCAAGATGCAGCCTCACCAATGCTGAATACAGAAGCATAATCAATTCCGTAATCCTATGGGTCACACTATTTCTGATACAGGCCAGGATGCTGTTGTCTTCTGGGTCACCTGGGCACACTGCTGGCTTATGTTCGGACAGCTGTAGACCAACACCCCCAGATCCTTTTCCTCCAGGCAGCTTTCCAACTACTCTTCCTCAAGCCCGGAGCATTGCATGGGGTTGTTGTGACTCAAGTGCAGGACCTCACACTTGGCCACGTTGAGTCTCATACCAATGGCCTCAGCCCATTGATCCAGCTTGCCCAGATCCCTCTGAAAAACCTTCCTGCCCTCAAGCAGGTCAACACACCTGCCCAACTTTGTGTCATCTGCAAACTTACTGGGGGCACCACTCAATCCCCTCATTCAGATCACTGATAAAGATATTAAACAGAACAAGCCCCAGTACTGAGCCCTGGGGAACACCACTTGTGACCAGCTGCCAGCTGTATTTAACTGCATTCACCACCACTCTCTGTGCCTGGCAATCCAGTCAATTTTCAAATCATGGGGTACATTGAGTAACTTATCAGTAGTTTTGGAGCTGGCTAAGACTAAATGAAATTTCTGCAGGATGTTGTGATGCAGTTGAAATGAGGAATAGTGGGGTATTTTGTCCTTGTTCTAAGCTGATATGGAGACAGACTTTGCCTAGCAACACTACTGAGGAAAGCTTATATACTGAATAATTGCTAATCTTCTGTCATTACATTAAACAACTGATGATTATCATTCACTTGAATGATCCATTCTGATAGAGCATTTCACAGATTTTGTGCATTTTTCTATTAGACTTCTGATGAGATACAGAATGTTACAAACCTGTGGATGAAACAGACAATAAAAAATGAAAGGCAGAGCCACACAAAGATGAGATGCTTGTGGAGACCACAAGATAACAGTTCTTCTTCAATCTGCTTCTGCTGGCCAATTAATGTTTATTTCACAAGGGAATAAATGTTACTAAGTTTGTCTACTGTGGTAAATAAAAGAGGATTGGTCCATTTGCTTTCATGCAGATAGGTACCACCAATGGAGTCTTAAGCTGTTCACATGGGGCAATCAGAGCCCGTGGGGAACAAGCACCCTTCTGCACCAGACATGAGAGACCAGGAATACCCTAGGGCAGCTCAAGTGTCTTTAAATTCTTCCTTCTATCTGTGGTGTCAATGTAGTTTCTCACATTCAGTTTCTCAATGTACTAATATTACTGAGATCAAATCAGGTTTTTTGTTTGTTTGTTTTAGCTAGCTCCATTCCTGCAATATCCAAGTACTGGTGTATTAGATGATGATTTTAAAACCAAATCCACTGCCATCAAGTCAAAGTATAAATTGAGATCCTAACTGACTCAAGGCCTTTCAAGACAGGTTAATTCAAACTGACTGGCAGTCATTAACATTCAGTTCCTGCTCTTGCAGGCATTATCAGGATCCAGTAATAAATCTGCCTTAATCAAAATCTTCCTGGAAAATGGACAATGGGCTCTGATGAGTAATATCCTGGCTGCAAACAATTTCATGGGTGATTTTGCTAAGTATTGTTTAGGAAATGAAGTTTTTTCATAGTCTTGAACTGAATGCACATCCATGCATGTTGCCATTAAAATAATAGAAGAAAAAAAATCCAATGAAGCAATAGCTTCATTACATCATGCTTGGACAAAAATACTAGTTCTGAGTCTTCAGTTGTGTCATAACTTCTGTGGTGGAGGACAGTTTGTCCAGGAGGTTAACTATGCTCTGTACAAATGTAAACGATTGTTAAAGTGAGGGGAAAACCCAAAGTCCCAGAAAACTGACAGTTCTCTTTGATACTTGTCATATATCTTCCAGCAGATAGATAAAATAGGACATTTTGGTATGGAAATAGTCTGGTGTATTGTTCAGACTTTGTTCTCATGAACGTTTCCTCATTTGGGTAGAAAACTTTTAAGAGAGTTAAAGTAACTACTCTTAGCATGAATGAATTTTGAACAGACTTCAAACCATTCTCAGTATGGCATACAACTGTCCGGTTCTGTCCACACATATCTTGCATCAGGACTACTCTCATTTGTGTGTCTTCCTACTGCATGAAGTCAGTGATTAAGAACTGGAAGTAATCTCGGTCCCTATATCCTCGCAAATTTCCATACTGCTCTTTACAGCATTGTTGCTTGCTTTTTTTTTTTTTCCCTTTCCCTTTCTTCCATTTGGAGAAAAGAAATATGCTCTTAGTGCCTAAGACAAGGTTCAGGTTCACTGCTTACCCTAATGAATGGCTCAGCATCCTGTGCAAGTCCTCTGTTATCACCATTCCTATCTCCCCTCCAATCTCTACATGCTCCGTTTTGTGTTATCCCTATGCTCCAACACATTTGATGGTGTCAATAGTGGCTTCACGTTTGTTAGCAGATGAAGATTAGGTGAAGATGAAGGCCATGGTTAAAGTTCAGCACAACGCAAAATAAAAGCATAAAAGCAAATTCAGCTGCTTTTATAAATTTGTCCTTTACAAACTCTTTACAAATAATAGCAGGGACTGAATATTAAATCTAAATATTATAAGAAACTCTCCATCATATGAGGAGTTGCTAGCATAGCTTTAAGTCTAGAAAGAAAGAAGGAAAAAAAATAAAATGTAGACATCTACCTTTTTACACAAACTTGGGTATTTGAAGGGACAGGACTTGCTGTACAATCACCACCAATATTTCCACTGAAACTCTTAGACTGTGAATCTGCTTATAGTTGTTCAACTGAAACATTCTCCTGTTGAGAATTGTGAAGCTTCATTTCCTTCAAAATTTTCCAGGGATGGGATGCCAGTCTAGGCAGAATGCCCTTAGGAGGATCCAGGTGAACTCCAAAAAATGCATTTTAAAATGCTTGTCATTATAACTACATTTTTACAGGTCTCAGAAAAAAAAAAAATTCCTTCTTTAGGAACCTTTCATTTTGCAAACATGATTGATGCTTTGAATATTTTTTTTTCCTGTTTCAGGATGAGAAAAATTACTAAGATATTTTGAGTCAAGGCATATAATTATTTTTTCATTAAATACCTCACTATCAGTAAAATACGGAGGTCCAGCTCTTGATTATATGCTACAGACTGGATTTCAGGAACAAAATAATATTTTTTACCACAGTGGATGCCTACGTCTTAGTGCTAAATACTGTTGGTTGTTGTGTTACAAGTTTGAGAGTAAAATGGTGAACATACCATCTGAGATAACTGACAGGCATGAGAAGTGACATCTTTGTTATAGAGGTCTTCTACTTATTGTAGGGTGGTAAGGAGGCCTCTTTTATGGCTGACAGGTTAAGCAGGATTCTGAAAACCTGGTTTAACTTTTCAACTATCCTGAGTAGTGACAACTGGAGCAAATAATTCAGGTGGAGATTCACCCCCACCTCACTTCAGCATCTACCTGAGGCACCTATGCTGGCAGACTAGCTATTCTGTGTCACCCCTGTAGTCAACAGTGAGAGGCAGAGAGGATTCAGAAGGTGGCTGAGCTCACTAAGATCTGATATTGGGATATACCTTCTTTTCTCTGTTGCCTACAGAGGGTCCTTCACTTCTTCCTGGTTAAGTAAAGCAAATCTAGGTCTTCATATCTTGATTCTCCACTCACAGAAGGAAACCATTTCAATTCTTTCACGGGTTAGGTAGGTATAGACTAAGCATAGACTGTTTCCCCTGTTTTTTCTAAGTCAACACTTCTGCCTCTGAACTTAGGCAGAAAATGGCATTATGAAAATACTTGAGAACAAGAAAAAGGCATGTGTATATGCGTAACATTAACCTCTAAGCCATGCCACTAGAGTTCTTAACAGAAGTCTCAAAAATACTCAGTTGGAACCACTTTTTTCTGTCCCCACTTGCTGCCTAAGGCAAAGCTAACACTCCATTATACAAATATCTGAGAAGCTAACCCATTGCGTTTATTTACACGTCCATGTTAAACTGATTGCCCTTCCTCTGTGCAGCTCAGGAATTATACATATCATCTGATCCTGATGGTAGATCTGTACACTGCCAGGAATGACATCGTTTACTTCAATGTTTCTATTAATGATAAATTTAGCCAGCTAAAAGGATGAGGCATCTGCCCTCAGGTTGATGCTAAATTGAAATTACCACTTAGCCTGCAATGAATTGCCTACATTTTGATTAATAGGCTAAATTCCAGATCTGACCTTTTCAAAATTACTGAATTACTAAACCCTGGGACAGGCAACAGAGCTCCCCTTACAAGGAGAAGTGTATTATGCAAACATGTAGGGTCACCTAGAGAAGAATCCAGCTCTTGGTACCTTGTAACCTGTACATACAGGTGTTAGCCAAGGTGCCATGCCAATCCGTAACTGTGGTTTATAGCTGCAGGATAATGTTTCTCCATTGCCCCAACACTTCCCATGCTGCAGTCACACAGGAGATGGTCTGGCGGTATGACAAGTGGAGATCTAACTAGGTGGCCTTAAAAGTCCCTTCTAACCCAACTTCTATTAATTGGTTCTGTATTATATAATGCTGTGCTGTAGATAGATCCTCAGCCAGATTAGAGGTCTCTGCCTGTCGCTGTTGGAGGCTCAATTCAGAGGAGGAGGTTCTGGCCCCTAGAAAACAAATTAAATCAATCTTTTTGAGCATTGTATGCATATTGTGTAAAATTCACAGAATCACAGAACAGTTGAGTGTGGAAGATGCCCCTGGAGGTCATCTAGTCCAGCCCCCTGCTCAGAGCATGGTCAGCTTGAAACTTTGCTTAGGGCTGTGTTCAGTAAGTTTTTTAATATCTTCAAGGACAGAGACTCCACAGGCTCTCTGGGCAACCTATCCCCATGTTTGATCACCCTCATGGTAAAACCTTTTTTTCCTTACATTACAGTGGGAAATGGGGGAATTTTTTAACATTTCTACATAAGAGAAACACAGTTTCCCATGCTGGTGTATTCCTGCAGAGATGCTGTTTACAAGACCTGAATCTTTTCTTACACCATATGTGAATGAGCAAGACAGAAAAAGACATGGTCAATGAATTAATAGATTGTGAGCCACAGTCACTGACTAGTGAGGCCGATGTGCTCTGTAGAACTGGTGTATCCAGCTAATGAAAGAGCTACATTCTGCCCTGGCACTGGCATGCTCTGGAATAAAGGTAGTGTCAATGACAAGAAAATATTGTATGATGGATTCTCTGCTAAAAAAAAAAAAGGTCGTATCCCAAATGGCATCTTGCACTCATCAAGTTTTGGCCAAAAGTGAAGAAGTCTGGAGCTATAAACAAATATTGGATGACTGCTTGCAATATTGGTTCTTAGGGAAGCTGCCGTGCACTCATGATGAAACTGAAAAGGCAGGTGAAGGTAAATGCTTGTAATCCTCCTGGTGTGAACTGAAAAAAAGAAACTTTTCATAAAAAGGAAAGACAGACCTGGGAAAAGGAAAACTCCATTGGCCTTGGCATAGAGGATATTGCATGAAAGCAACCGATGGAGGGCGCTCAATTTTCATTGTTTACCAAAATGGAGGCATTTTTGTTAAAGAAATTTAAAATTCATTCCAGAAGGTGGAGTAAAAAATATGGCTGTAATAAAGTGGGAAAGTCTGAGGTCCCCAGCTATATCTAAACACACTGGAGTGAACTGTCTGCATGAGGTAGTGCAATCACTTGAGGCCTTGTAATATGAAAGTTTTAGATTAAATACCTTAAAATTATTGGAGAAGTTCCTTCTGGGTAACAAAAATCAAGTGGTGTTTCAGTGTGATGTGATGTCTGTTTGCAGAATAGAAGCTACCAAGGAAAAATGGGACTAAAAAAATGTAGCAGGTGAAGGAGGGAGGCTCTGGTGAAGAAGGAATGAAGAGCTGCAGTGTCATGCAACCACAGCCAGTTGCAGCATCAACAATGCTGTGTATCCCAGCGTGAGATGGAGCAAGAACCTGAGAGCATTTGAGGGTTGGCAGGGTCTGAGGGGTACCTGAGGTGAGAAACCTTCAGCTGCCTTTGCAGTTTTTCCATCAAGAGAGAAGGTGGGAGGAATATGTTGTGGTATTGTTGTACGGAATGGAAAGGGTAGCTGGTTATTTTGTCATTTTTATTTCCTTGTCTTCATTTTCTCTCTTCCCTGAGGATGATACTGTTCTTTTAAGGAATTTGAGAGGCAGAAGGAAGGAAATATCACTCACTAAATGTGCAGAGACTTGAATTTTTCCAAGCTTCTAAGTGCAGGCTTAGGCTGGTGTTTATTATAAGCCCTTAGAAACTGAACCTAGCTCTGGCTGCTGCCCTCAGTGCCTAGCAGAGTGGCTCCACTCCACCAAACAAATTATTTCTCATAAATCATTCTTCCAAATTTACATGTCAATCAGGGATAGAGCTGTAGGACAGTCTGTCACTAAAAGCTTTTCTTTTTCTCATTTGCAAAACACACAAAGTGAGACTGACCAAAACAGCTCATGAAATCATGTTTAATCCAACATAAAATTCTTCTTAAAATGAAGTTTTTCCAAAATTCGCAATGTTTCATTTCAGCATTCTCAGTATTAAATTATCAGAAAAGTGAAAACGCACTAAAGCTGCTACTCTATGAATTAAAACAAGCAACAAAAAAAGCAGAAGTTTTGCTTTGCACAACTTGATTCCAACCCTCCACTTCAGCAGGTAAAGCAGGTTAAGATAAATTATTTCCATTTTATTGCACTCAGCTGACATCACTGGATATGCTGTGCCAAACAATACCAAGTTAAGTTTCTATCAGCAGTTCACTATGATTCACTGGTTGCTGCCTTTAGACGCTATTAGTCCTCAGATTTCTTTTAGAAAAGTGATATCAATTTTAGAAAGATGATTCTAGTTTTGGCTGGGTAAGGACTCAATAAAAAGAGTGAGGTCTTGCCATAACCTGTGTAGCCATGATTCTGGCAGTGTCTTCGGTATGTGAAACTAACTCACGGTGAGCATCCAGGAAAGTGCTTCTGAGTTTAGTCTGGAATCAGGATGGAAATAGGCTGGGGGAAAGTGGGACCGTCCTGGTTTTTTGCAGCCTCATCTGTCCAGGTTTGCATTTGTAAAAGCTAAAATCCATTGAGAATTCACATGATTTCTGTGAATTCTGTAGTTTCTGTCCAAAGTGCTCACTCTCAATGCCCAATGTGCTGCAGCCCTATCACTGTAAGCCGTGGGTTTCCATGAGCAGCTCTACATAGTCCACTTCAACCTTTCCTCTCCTCCCACACCTCCTAGATTCATTTCACTAGCTGGCATGGCTGCAGCTCTAGATGCAGTGTGTTGGCTTGCTTAGATACCTCCAGCCCTGCAGCCTTTTCTCGTTATTTTTCCTCATTACTCTCCTTGCAGACACACCACCACATCACCCTGATGATGAAATCTCCCAACCCACTTTGACAGTTTCCTGAGACCCCACAGCTCCATGAATCACGTCCTCGCCCTTACACATGACTGAATTATGTCTATATTAAAAAGTAGTGCAGACCAGCAGCAGCAGATTTATAGAGTGAAACAGTTGATTCTGAGGATGCAAGAACCTCCACATTTACAGTTCAGAGTGTTTCGCTTTGGTCTAGGTCCAGCTTGGTCCATGGGACTGCACATGGTTGGAGCACGTTAGCAGTATCTTGGGACTGTATTTTCTAGTTCAGAAAGAAAAAAAATCCCTTTTGGGTGCTCTTATAGCCCTTTGCCGTGCACAATAACCAAAATGCTAGGGTAAATGCCTTCCCAGAAGCCTTCCTATCACTCCTTCTTCCTGAGAGTCAAGACTAAAAGCAAGCCTTGTTCTTCTATGACAACACTGCAGTATCTGGGCTAATTTTTAACTAGAGGGAAGCAAAAATTGACAGTTTATTCCACTCCTTAGAGAGACCTGAGTATGCAGTACTGAAGCTGTATTTGCTATTGAAAGCCCTGTAGCTGTCATAAGGCTCTTATACTCATTAAGATAGGAGCTGCAGCTTATTGGAAAAGGCTCTTGATGCAGGCACTCCAGACAGGGCTGTCCCCAATTCAAATGATATTTGTCACGAGGACAGTTGTGCAAAGAATCACAGTGAGGAAAAAGAGCGCAGCAGGAGATAGATGAGAAAGTCACCTTTCAAGGGCAAATAATTAGGCAGAATTGTGCAGTTTGGTTTTATGTAAGAATCGTTCTCTAGTCTCTGCTCTTATTACAAATCAGAGCTCTTTGGGGAAAAAAAGGGAATTCAGTGAGCAGCTTGTACTGTTCCTGTCACAACTGCGTAAACTTTCGCTTAATAAAGACTATAGTATTCCTTCCATATTTTCAGATCATATGCAAATTTGACTGAGGATACAGTCCTGTGCTGAGTGAGAAATAGATACCCCTAGTTGTGTTGCAAGCTGGTGAGAGAACATTTTTTTTCTTCATATGATATGCTGTACTAGGAGAAAGAAGCACATCTTATGCTGATATGCAGAACAATGCTGCTCACCAAGTAAGTTTATGAAACAAAAGGTGTGTGGGATAGGGGTCATGAGGCCCAACTTGGTGGGCTGTGCTTCTCTGCCTTGCAACAACCCTGCGAACTGGTGGTTTTCTCAGAACCCACCAGCAGAAGACAGTAATGGTACAGAGATTTTGGACAGGTCTTTATCATCTGTGGCGGGGGGCACTTATCTGAAGTGGGGGATTCTTATCTAAAGAGTCAAGAGACTCATCCCCCAGAACCACCTGTTTTGCGCCACTATCTCCAGAAGAAGGGTGAATGTCCATTTTAAAAGAGATGCCCCACATTTAGACGGGTAGTGTTAGAACAGATTCCTCCCAGTCCCAGAGGCAATGGGGATGTAGGCACTGTACAAAATCAGAGGAATCATCTAACACTTGTCTTTGGTGCTAATTTGTGAAGCCTCTTTTTTTTTGTTTGTTTGTTTGATGAGGCTCATTAGGGGCTAGTTGAAGGCTGCCAGCTTCTTCCGCACAGACTGCTGAGCAGGCTTTCAGCTGTGCTGGAAAGACTAGATTTCAGCCAGCATGCTACGCACACACCGAGGCCGGATGTTTACTTCCTTTCATGATGGCTTTGCTTTGTCTAGTTGATTGTGGACTTGATTTTTACAAGTGCTATAAAAAAAGCCATTCTTGATCTCAGCTGGATTCTTGCAGCTGTGGGGAGGGGAAGAGGCAGGGAAGCAAAGACTCCATGTTTTCAAGAGCAAAAAGCTCCTACTCCATAATTTGTGCTGATTGCTGTCTGATACTTAAAGAAGGAGTTAATTAAGGTTCAAACTCCATTCATTTCCTTTCACGGTACAGCACAGCTATTTTTATTTTGTTGTCTACCTGTTTAGTGTCCCATTTGTGCTTGCATTAAAGGCACACCTCATTGCATTTCCCGGTGGGAAGCCAAGGTCTCTCTCTCTTATGCTGAAAAAAAAAAAGAGGTTTAGCTTTAAGGTTATAATGTCAAGTGCTTAAAGTGTAAGGAACATATGGATCCTAGTTACTCAGTGTCATTTTAGGGGCAACAGGTACACCCACATACAGACAGTGCACAACTGTTCCCCTGCAGAGGGAAAGCTTACACACGTCTATATACAGATGCCCTCACTGAACTTCTCACAGTGGTTCCCTGGAAAGAAAGTGATGCCAAAATTTGGCATTGATTTTGAATTATGGAGGACAGGGTGTTTCCCTGGTGAGAAATCTTATCTTCTGCCTCCTTCTACCCATCCTTTCTTTTCTTCACTCTCTCCACCACCTTCTGTACCAGCTTTTACCTTCTAGCTTATTCCCCAGGCCTTTTTCTGGTTCTGTCCATCCTTCCTCCTTGTAGGCTTTGACCTGCCCTTCTGTACCACCCCTTCGCACTTATTTTGCATCTTACTTCTAGTTGCCATTCTCCCCATTCTGTGTTGGAGCTAGGCTGTCTTCTCCACTTTCCCTCACTGTCAGGCTGCCAGTTGCAGGAAGCGCTAAAAGCACAGGAGAGGCAGTTTCATCTTCTCACTCCTGGGGCTTGTCACATGAAAGGCCCCTGAAGGAGAAATAACTGCAGGTGAAAGTCGTAATTTGCTGTAAGATATTCTGTACTGAGTAGGTTCAACCAGCAGATAGGGAAAATGCCAACTGTAGGTTCAACCACCCTTTGCAACAAACAAATTCAGTATTAAATTCAACCCTAATAAAAAGATCATCAGCTCTGGAAGTTTAAACCACGGTTAACTTCGCTTGGTTCGTCATAGAAAAAATATGTTCACAGTATTACATAGGATCCCCCCCAAAATCACACACACCCCCAAATTTTGAATCCTGTAAGAATGCTCACTGCAACTGTTGTAACATCTGGTTGGATTTCATTTTTGGATAGGCAAAATCCTGTATTATTTGCTCATTCCTTTGAAAATACTTGAGTTATTTTGACTGAACGTTCTTTAGAAAAATCACCTTGAGGGGTTGGCTTGTGGAGGCATGGGGAAATATTAGCAGAAACCCGCAATTCCAGCAACCATTTTAAACACTAGAGAAACTAGTCCGTTTTTTAGCTGTGGCTCCTTGTATGCCTTGCCACAATGAAACCCTGATTTCCCTGAAAACATCTAATTCCTCATGTATACACTACTTTTTCTACAAATTAAATTGGTATCTCTCTCTTGCTTATGTATGGAAAAGAGAAAAGGTTAGCTCTAAGAATAACATGGGTCATAACCTTCTGATCTCCTTTGGAACAGATAGGTACCATATCTGGTCCCACCTGGTCTGGGGGAGCAAAGAAAACCTGGCTTCTCTGATATTTGGATTTCAGTCTCTAACAGAGGGTAGAGTCCTCTGAAATGAGTTTTTCCAATAAATTTAATAAAGTAAAACTGGAATATAAATAGAAACCATGAAAATATAAATCTTAAGGCATTGAAAATGCCAATACATTAAATTTTCAATTTAATCAAAGTCATGGGTCATTTAATGTAATATTAAGAAAAAATATTGGGAAATGAAATCATAGCAGTTTCTTCTGCTTCAGTTTGTCTAAAAGGCTCAGATTATATTGACCCTTTGTAGATCTCAACTTGTTTTAAACAAGGAGATCCAGTTAATCTAAGTTATGGGGGATTGTTTGTTTGCTGTTAAAAAAAATAAATAAAAAAAGTAGATGTATTCATGTGCTTACAGTAGTGTATGGAGTCCAAAGAATTGCACGAGAAAATCTTCCTTTGGCATGACCTGAATCTAAACCCCATTAAATCAACATATTTCTTGTGATTTTTGGTAGCTATAGTGTTGGCTATAAATGAATGAAGCTCAAAGCGTTATAATGGCAAACCCAGGGGTTAAGGCATGAGATTCTTGTATGTACTCATTAAATGCTTGGGATCAGAACTGTGCTCCACTCTCCTGATTCCACATTCTTTACACCTTTTAGCCAGTTCTTCTGTGCAAAGCTACTCATACATTTGAAATTCTCTTTTGATGCTGTGGTATGAAATAAGAAAAAATGCAAAGTTCCCATAAGAGCTAAAAAAAAAGGAGAATAACATTGGTGGTTGGTATGAGTTCAGACTCTGCTAAACTGGAACACAAACACATATAAAACTAAACCAAATTATTCTTTTTATTTATTTGTTTCCTCCAACAATAGTGTTCAAACGTCTTTCCTACGTGCCACACCAGGTTATTTGTTTCATGTCTTACTGAGGCAAGTCATATTTATACACTGCTCAGAAGCTCTATGCAGAGCCAACTGCCTCCAGAAGCCTTCACTCTGGGTGCCAGAAAACTTACTGCGGGCTTTGTTTGTTTACCACTTAAATGGAAAATCTCGTCTCTGCTTACTGCACCTAAAGCCAAAATCAAAATGCATTTGGTTCTGCCTGCTATCAGAGTAACTATTATATCAGAAATCAGCCATCCATGCTGCTGATCCTTTACACTGTTGGGAGGAAAAATACGCTTGGAAAAGTTTTCTTTTTCACAGGTTCAACTTAACCATAGGCTTGATATTTTTGAGCAATCAATGAAACACAAATGATAGATAACTCTTTTTTGTTTTATGATTTTCCAGATATTTCTCTCCAAGCCTGGCTGCACACTGTAAATGGCAAGCACAGCTATAGTACTAGTCAGTGGTGGAATATGATGGTTCTGTCCTCCAACATATAATTTTAAACCCCCTTTCATCCTTGACAAATCTCTCAAAATCCCAATCTCAATTTTTTGTTGGGGCTCTGAATATCATTCACTAGATAGACCCAAGGGGAGAAACATAGCTTTCTACTAAAAAAAAAGGTGATGGTTCATCTCCACCCAATATATTAGTCACACAGCAAAAAAATGCATTAAAAGAAACCAGTCCACCTAAGAATGAGGAAATTCAGAGCATGCAAAGATGCCAGTCTGTATTTTGATTCAGCAGGATGGAGTAACTGGGCATGTAATCACCTTTTTCTTGTAAATTGTACCGAGATCACTTAATGCAGCTAAATAATTACAATTACAATGTGTTTATTTTCAGGCCTTTAAGGAGAAAATTAGGTCATGTAAGAATGACATGCAAGAGAAGTACTCACTGTTCTTTAATATTTTTGAGCACTTGGATTTGTCTTGTCACTGTGTTTACATTTATATGCTTTGTGGGTCAAGGCATACCGAAGCAGTCAGGTTTCACTTATATGAAAATTCAGGGAAGATACTAATTTTGTGCTGTAGCCTCTGCTAAGCTGCCGTTTTAATGTTGCTACATTGTCTGCCACATTGAGACATAGGTTATGGTCAAGATCTGCCAGTACTGCAGGTAAGCAGGAATTGGAAGATTAGCTGAAAATTATGAGGGTGGGGGAAAAAAAAAAGAAAGAATTGTTTTCCTCAGTCCTATTTTCTCACACATTCACATTTCCAAACTTTTTCATGCATCACTAAGAGGTAGAAACAGACTTTCTCATGCATTAAAAAAGAGAAGCTGAGTTTCCCAGGAGCTGGAACTGTAAAAAGGACAACAGAATAAATTCTGGGAATTGGCAATGCTCTGTAATAGAAATAGTTGGTGACAGTTGGAATAACACCACGTTCCTTTGACTGCATAACTTTGATATTGAAATTATTTTGCTACATTCACTTTCTCTGAAAACTAAACCTTATGTAATTGGAAAACAATAATCTAATATCATAATAGAGTTTTGTCATGGCCATTAGCTTGCATCTCCAGTGGAGATAAATATCTGTTAGTAGTTCAATCTATCACAAGATTCTGCAGTATTTAGAAAATTCCCTTGGGTCATCATTGCACACACCTCCTACAGCAAATTTTAAATTGTGACAAATAATGGCTTTTTTCTGTGGATGCCCACTGTCTTCCATATCTGTTAGTCTTCCAAAACCTAATAGATATTTTTATGCAGCAGAGAAAATGGTGGTTAATGAATGGTAGAAAAGCATCATTTATCCTATTAAAAGCAAGTCTTTGTTTCCCGTTTCAGTGTGTTTTAGACCTCATTGATGCAGAAACAGCATGGTAAATATTTTATGAACAGGATCCAGCAAACACACAGTGGTAGGATGCTGCAGTGATTAAAGGAAGTATTTAAACTTAGAGATAGGTCCTGGGTCCAGCTACTGTGAAGCAATGCTTACTCACGCTGGAACAGGATGTCCAGAAGCCCTGGATAGCCCTGGCATATGCACCCTTATTTTTTCCTCCACCTCACCCCCGTAACAAGGCCTCTCAGAGGCCCTTCTGTTTCTCCTTGCTGCTGAGCTAGCCAGGGGAGCCACACCACTGGCAGCAGCAGAAACACCCTGACACTGCCCTCTCTGCCTCAGCTGCAGACCTCCAACCTGCAACCAGCCAGCGACAGTAGATTTGCCAAAAAAGCACTGTGCAAAACACTCCTGCAAGGAAAATCCCCTACAATTCCAGCTACTTCCAAATCCTCCCAGTTAGAGTAGAAATTTAACATCCCCCTCACATCACTTCTTTCAAGATCTTCCCACCAGGTCAGCAGAGATTTTATGTCACCTGGCATGGGGAAGGGCTGGCTGCCTCTTGCGTGCCCAGCAGGACCTTCCTGCCAGTCACCCTTCAGAGAATTACTGCTAATTACAGCAAAGAGCTTCCAGCCCAGACTCCTGCCACTAAACAGACCTCCCTGAGCACTGTAATCGTGTCACCTGGCAGCAAAACCACCTCTCCATCCTGACACCACCTGCTGACAAAACGGAATAAAAACAGGTAAGCCAGGCTGTATGTTTAACACAATTTTGTAAAAACAAATCCCTTCCCTAACAAAGAGGTGATGGGAGTAGAATAGTGGTATTGCTGAGCAGGAGGATATTTACTTTGAAAAACCTGGTGGCCACACCAATATCAGGAGGCATCATAAAAGTTCAAAGAAGCATAAATAAACACCTCTATGCCAAGCCAAAAAATAGGCTAACTCTCAGCTGCTGAGAAAGGTGGGGTGAAAAATGCTGGACCAGTGGGTAAAGATGGGGCATTAATTTACCACAGGCATGTTACTGTCCAAGTGCTTGCTCTGTGCACCGGGCTTGTTGGATTAAAAGGAAACTCAAGTTTCCTCGCAGAACAAGAAGTTATTCTTAATGCAGTTGCACTTTATGCAAGAGTGAAGGCAAGCTGCAAACTAGCAGAAGCAAAATCCATTTTGTTACGACTCAATGACTGGAAGAAGGCCCAGAGTCACCCAGAGGTTAGAGCTGGATTTGCCTCTTTAAACTGCTCACCCCACAGTCGTAGGGCTGGAGCAAGAGCAGTGAACCTCACGCTTTGCAGTGCCTGCCCTGCTGCAGGCTCTCTCCTCTCCTCAAGCTCTCCCGACCCACTCAGCACTTTCCCCTGAGCACGTTCAGGAAAAGCGCAGTCTCAATTTCCTTTTCCCCCTGGCTTTGCAGTTAATTCAATGTTCAGCAGCAAGGAAAAGGCCAAGAGGCGACCTTCTCCCTTACTACTCGCTCACAGCCTTTTAGAGGAACACAGCACACTAACACACACCAAATAGCATTGGCTGGTCAGCCAGGCTCTGAAACACAACCCTCGTGTTGCCATCTCACTCCTCTGTGTGTGAAGGTGCATACATGTGTAGCCCACAGAGGTTCCCAGAGAAGCCTCAGTGCCTGCTCCTGAATAGAACGTTAAACTGCTAATAGAGCCACTTCTGCTGAACAACCTTTCTGCTCTCTCCCATTCCCATGCCAGCTCTGAAGTCCTGCTTGCAGAGGCTCTGACTGATGGGTGAGTGTAGAAAAATGTAAACAATTCTGTGAGCAGGGTTTGGATATTGCTGTAAGTGCTGAAAGCCTCACTGACTGGTCTGCTGCTCTCAAACAGTAATTTTTGTCACACAGAAAGGCCATTTTTTTTTTCCATTGGTCGTACAATATTTATATGGCTCAATTTTCTGCAACAGCAACTTGATTTGTTTAATTTAAACATTAATTTCTAGAGAGGGTTGAATTATTTGCAGATGAAATAACACATAAATTGCATTAGATTTTAGAACAGCATGGATCACAAATGGTGCTTTTGTTCTAACAGGAAAGTCAAGTGCTCATTGAAAAGCTGAGTAGCCAGTGATAAAACTTAGCAAAATCTTAGGAAAACACTGCTATTGGTTTCTTTGTTGTTTTCTGTAGCACATAGAACATAAAGTGCACCCTTATCATGATGTCAGATCCCTGATATGGGCCACTTCTAGGAAAGATCCTAAGTGGATACAAGGACAAGTAGTGGTACAGTTCATTATCATGTGTCAAAGCAAGAAACTATGGTTTAAGGTGATTCTTTAATGGAAAATCAGACATCGAGAAACTCTTGGACCAGAAAAACAGAAACATAGAGTGGAAATAGAAGTAAAAGAACAAAAAGTTGGAAAGGGATTTTTATATACTTTGAGTGGGGAAAAAAAAGGCAAGGAAAATGCAGAGCAAATTGAGGATTTTCTGTCAGGGCTGCATTGCTCATACTTTGTAACTTTGAGCTGATTCTCCATTATCACGCTGTAGTCTGGGGAAAGTCTAGATTCCCATTTCAAGCAATTAAATTAATCCTTTTTTTTTGCACTTGTTCTTTGTTTCCTTAGCTGCACAATGCCATGAATTGATATCAACTCAAATTGCTTGTATCAGCTCATTCATCTGTAAGGGCCACCAGCTTCCAATCAAATTCCTTTTAATTCACTGTACTGCTGCAGTTATCTTTCAAGAATATTCATGAATTTATGCTCAGCTAATGTTTGGTTTTAGAAATATGTTTGCAGTGTCAATCTTTGCTAAATTTAATCAAGAAATGCAAAGATAGATTTATTGCCTAAATCATTAAACCTTTTTTTTTTTTTTTTCCCAATCGTTAGATGTTTGTACCCACAATACCTTTTAAAAAATACTTGGTCACCACACAGAGGTGAGCTAACATGGTTGGCAGGACCATAGGAAACAAGATGGATCTATCTGTGGGCCCCAATCCAACATCCATGTGGGGTGAAATGAGCCAGCCTCTCCCTTCTCCTCATGCGCCTGCACCTTGCTTTGTCTGAACAGGGATTTCGGTGTATATGACTTGGATCTTCAGCAACTTGCTCTGTCTCTGTGGTTCCTCTCCTTCTTCTGGCATGATTCAGCGTTTACTTAAGCTAGTTAAAGATGTAAATTTAAATACCCCATCCACCCACAGAAGTTGAGGGCCAGAGAAAGGTTGTGGGGTGTTCCAGGACATATTTCCTGGAAGAGGCTGGACCTTGTGGTTGCTTTAGAACCATCTCCAGAATTTTTGCCATCCACAGAGATAAGAAAACCCATAGAGGTTGGGTGGAAATAAAATTACTTGGAGATGCTGACATTGAAAGCAATATGGACAGGAGACTTTGTAACTCCCAAACTGGAGAAGAATTTGGTGCCTGAATTTGAAAATTTTACAAAATTTTACAAAAAGGTACAGTTAAATCTGATGCTTCCAGATCAGCTAAATTCACTGTTCCAAAAACATGAGGCCCATGACGTTTACAAACATATTCCTACCCCTATCTAACCTCCTTATATCCCAGATATATTGTTCTCAGCTGAGGCTTTTTCACCCTTTAAGAAAGGTTCCTTTAAATAAGAATCCTTTTTTTATTTTTTTATTTGGCTTCCATTAGGGTAAAGCTCAGCCAGGCAAAGATAATTCTCAAACTACTTAAAATCTTGGAAGTGGTTTTTCTAAATTCTCAGCACCTTCTTTATATACTCCACCCTACTTTAAACGTTTAGAGTAATTTAAAACACCTATAGGCCCCCATGACTGAAAGCAGCACATGGCATTAGTACAAGGTCATTGGAAAAAACCACTTATTTTTTTTCCACATTTTCTGTCTCATGTCTTTTGTCAAACACCAGCCTTAGGGTAAAGTGATTAGATGAGTAGAAAAATGGTTAATACTGCTTACAATTCTTGAATCCATTAGTGCCTGACTTTAAAGAGATGTATCTTGGAGGCACTTTTAAAAAATAAGATTAGTAAAAGAGCTGTGCCACATAAGTCTCTGCATCTGATAATCCATTATGTGTACAAAAAAAAAAAAGTGTAAAAAGATCATAACTTTTAATGTCTGGACACTACTATTCAATATGCAACTGAATAAAATCTATAAAACAAGGTAAGTTTGGCAGCTCTATGTTCACCAAGTACAGGTCAGAGCTCAAAATTTCTTGCCAGAACTTGTAGGGAAATTTTAGTCAGAATCTTAATTCTCAGGATTTCTTTCAAATTGGTTTGCTTCTTTAAGAAAGCTTTGGTCTTCAATTTAAAACTGTACAGGGAATTTGAATGTAATTTGGTGAAAGAAGATGGAAAATAACAGGAATTCTTACACAGAAGTGTTGGATAAGAGGGTTTGCTACGAGACTCCATATCCTGCAGATGAGTTGTATGTTAGAGAGGGTTTGTTCATAAAATATGCTTTCTCTTTTATGTCATTTTCTTACCTGATCTATTTATCTAAACAATGTGGTTAATACTAGCAGCTCTTAGGAGCTTTATTAATTTTTATCTTGCACCTTCAAATTAACAAAAAGCCATCAGCTATTAATCCATAAACCAAATGTGAATATTTCAGCCCCAACCATTTCAGGGCATTGCATGTCATGGGCTAGAAGTCTTTATGAGTGGAGGTCAAATCCTGTGGCAGCTGCAATTCTCCTTGCAAGACCTCTCCCCACTTGTAGCTTTCAGTCTGCAATGGGATTGACCTTGTCCCTGCTTTTAGGAGCATATATATTAGCTGATTGCTGCTACACAGATGATGGCTAAAGGAAGGAGGAGAAATTAGTAGGAAAAAGAACAGAGGACAGAAAAATACAAATGTGTAATTTTTCTGTTCTTTACTTTCCTGCTACAGGCAAACAGCAGCAGGAGAGCAGACTCTTGAGAGAAGACTCTTAGTCTTCTTGAAGAAAGAGTGCCAAAGCCTGTGCAGCTGTTCCCTAGCTAGAAAATGGTTCAGTCTCTGATTAAATGTAAATAAAACAAGGAATTCCTTCTTCCAGGAAACAGGCACTATCCTTTGTCCTGGTTTGGAGGACAAAAGGTTTGGTCCCCTAAACCTCGACACAATTTTCATTTCAGTTTGAATTTTTTCTCTGAAACTCTGGGATCCTGACTAATTTTGAGGGTGCTTTACTTGGAGATCTCTTATTCTTCTTGTCTATAGTGTTTAGCACCATGAGGAATTTGTGTGCATCTCTCCAGCTACACAGAACTCACCTATGAGACCCTTTAACATTGATGTGACAACATCGACAACTGAGGTTGCTTGATCCTCAGCACTATTTGGTTTATTAATGCAAGTATAGCTATAATGTCCAACTTCAACCATTACAATCAGCAGCTCACTATGGCTAACAGATACCCATGACCTGTATGCACAGCGACGCTTCCACATTTAACTATGTTGTTATCAGGGATCGCTGATAGTTCTCTGTTTACTCAGCCATTAAAACATATCTGCCAGCAGCGAGACTCCTCCTGGACTCCTATGAGTTCACCAACTACCACAAGCAGAAAGCTATTTTATAAACTGCAGAACAGCAGTGGACATCGCAGTTGCGCTTTATCTGAGCTACCTCAAGTGTGTCCTTTGCTTAGCTTACCAAGTGAGCATCTCACATGGCTTGATGAAAGCCAGCCAAACCTGCCTGCTTTATATCAATAGAGTAGAGCCATGGCGAGGTCTCCTTTTTCTCTCTCATTCCCCACCCTGGAAACTCTTGAAGAATACTTTAAGAACCACTTAAGCATAAAATAGCTCAAGTCCCACAAAGCAGGAATTCCTTGCCACCTCCTTCCCAGGCAGTGCTTCCACCATGGACAGATAGTGGAAAGGTCTTATCACGTGATGGGACATTTCTGCACAGCAACAGGCCAGGGCTCTCGTCTGCCCCTCGACAGCCCTCAGCAGAGAAACTCAAACAAGCCAGAGACCCAGCTAGACTTTGGCAAGTTTGCTTTTCATTTCTCTTCTGCTAGGGTGACAAAAGCAAATGAACAATTACAGTATTTTCTGTCCAGCTGACAAATTATATGTTAGCTCAATTTAGCCTACGAACAATTTCACAATCAAAGCCAAACTAAAGCAACCAAACAGGCTTATGTTTCCTAAAAGTCATTAATCCTGTCTTTTTCACCTCTCTAGGTTATTATTACTCCATGTTCCACACCAAAGAAAAAAGCAGGAGAGTTTTGGTTTTGTTTTGTTTTCCAAAGGACTTTGTGTTATAAAGGTGACAAATACTCAATTAGAGAATGAAATTCCACTAACTGACCAAATGCAGTTAAGCTATCCAGCTCATTTGAGAGCAGCATACGAATTTAAATAAGGCTCAGCTTTGTGGAAGCTGCCTCCCTCTGATGGACACTTCAGTTTTGGCCAAAAATAGAGAAAGTAATTTCCTACTCTTCAATCACCTCTGCTATTAATACAGATATCCAGTTAGAGTCATTGCCAAACTACAGGAAAGCAGAGATGTTTTCCTGAAGCTAAAAAAAAAAAGTCACAGAGAATGAAGGAATAAGAGAGGTCTGAACTTAGACATGTTTTGCTTAAAGTCTTATATTGTTTTCCCAGGAAGCAGGATCCAGAATAACCATCTGTATGAGTGGGGTGGTGCCTAGAGCTAATCATTACTCAATACCGTGCAGAGAAGTGTGTTTGAACTTCCAGATTGTTCCAGTATTTAGAAACTTGAGGCAGGACAACAGGCCCGTGGGATCCTACACCTGGAGCTGTCTGCTGGGGATGGAAATTTTACCCATAATTTGAAGGACTGGATATTAACTAAAGAACAGATCAGGTTTTCTCTGCAAAGAAATATGCATCATTTATTCTATGGAGTTTTTATTCTAATAATCATGATTCATAACTGTAGGGCAATATTCTAACCATACAGATGGGGTGAAAAACTGTCCTAGATTCAACTTCCCAGAATTATTTCTGACTTTTATTTCATTCATTTATTATTTTAATGTATTTTTAATTTAATGGCTTTTATTTTTTATTTCCTGTGAAACTTTTGAAGGATTTAGGACTCCCCTTTCTTCATCTGATAGGAAATGCTGTCTCATAGGTTTGGAGTTCTTTGGCACTATGTTCTGATGTCATGGACATTCTGCAACATCTTTGGTGGGCATAATGAGGAAAGTGTTAGCTCAAACCTGAGTTTTCAATTTCTGAAGGAAGTCCTTATTTAATTTCCAGGTAGAAAATACAGGAGGTGGAATTAAAAACATAATAAGGAATCATTGCCTGAGTTTTGTGAGCAGCCTAACCATAGAGCTGAGAGTGCACTAGCTCATTTTGGTCTTTAGTCAACCAACAAATAGTAATTCAAATTCCTGATGGTCACTGAGCTTAGCCAAAACAGATATCTAAGTGCAGAAACTCGATCTATTTTGGAAAGAGTCATAAATGTGTGTAGGTAAAGAACCTGCATGGCAAATGGAGTGATTCCTTTTAACTTCAAGTGTCTCCTTTGGTGAAGGGAGGTGTTTTTTTTTATAAGAATTTTGAATGTAAGTACCTGCATTCACCTAAATAATATTAAATTATAGGTGCTTCATCCTAAAGTCCTTGATTGGATGTAGATTTTATTTTTAGAAAAGATAAGATGGTGGAGAGCAACTGGATATCTACCTGTGCCTCACCACTTCCCTCCTCTCAGACCAATTCCTCACAGATAACACCTTCCAGCTAAATCACTGGGACTGCCACCATTTTCTTAGACTCAGAAAGTCAGAGAAGATAAATGATAATAGTTAGCTGTTGTAGCACATAATGCTTTTCATCCACAAAGCGTGCAGCTAATATTCATACAAAGACAGAGGGATTTATGCAATAAAATTGTGCTTATAGACACTTTCCAAATCACTGTAGAAAAGACATTAGCCAAAAGCCAATGAGGCATTGGCTCAGCCATTAAACACCTTGTAGATATTTCCTAAACTCATAATGGCTGGACTTTGGAGGAAATTGCAATTCCAACAGTCAAAAGAATATGTAGTTCAGGGCATAGTTAATTTTGTACTTCTCCTTGGAGTTTTAGACATGCAATATCCTTTCTATGTCTATGCATATGCTTTTAAAACCAGACACTTCCAGGTGCAATGTCTCTGACCTCTTTTAGACTTCCATTTTAGGAGGAAATGACCCCATCAAAAAGGCCACATTTCTCTTCCCTGAAAGATAAGGATGGTCTAGTCAAATGTAGGCACTTATATTAGAGACAACCAGTTTTGGTCAGATGAATGCTACCTGAAATGAGTACAACTGCTAGAACACAGTGCCTGTGTTGTAAATAATCACAGACACCTTGTCCACAATAAATACACATATTCTTCCTTTTTTTAAAGATTTTTGAGGCTATTTTTCACATCTTTAAGTATTTTGTTAAGTTTTGTTATACTATAACTAACAGGTCTAGTAGGTTTTACCTATATTGATAAATATAATGGGATTGGGTCATGGCCCAGTATGGCCCAGGAGTGCCCATGCTACTAGTGCTATCCAAGGTTGCCTCATGCCAATCAAAACTCTCCCAGATGTTGTATAGGCCTGGAGCAGGGAATAGAGTCTTCCAGGGACTGTTCCCAGTAAGCAATTTGGACTTGGGAAGGAGGTTAGAGATGTACAGAAGCAGATGTGCAGATCTGAGATCATTCACTCTGCTTGACCTCAGTGCTAGAAAAAGATCCTTGGCTAATTTTACTTGATAGTATAAAAATTGGTATGTCATCTCAAAATACGTGAAGATGCTGCTGAATACTTCAGTAGAAAAAGCTGAAATGACTATGACATAACATGGAAATTCGGCATTTGATCAAAACAGGATATAGGTGTATTGATACATGATTATGATCCCTTACAAGGCTGTAGTCTTTTTTTCTGCCTTGCATAAAGCTCCTTCTTTTTCTTTTTCTTGCATAATGCAGTGAATAATGTCGAAGAGGCTTGTCTTCTTTGAGGCAGAATCATCTGTCAAATATTAGAGGTGGAGGTATTGATTTTACTTTTGACACGTGATGAAATGAGAGGGTTGGGAGTGGGCTGAATGGTTTGATGCAACGTCAGTCACAATTCCTTCGTTTGACATCCAGTGTCAGTGAAAACACAAGAATGCATGTTCACCTTTATTAGTAAATATAGATTGAACAACCTGATAATGCGAATTTCTATGGACAATGGCTCTTCAATGATTGAGTATCTTCTATGTTTTGGGCTAATTACTGCATAGATTTATAAGGAGTGTTGGAGCTGTAGCATTTAGATTTTAAATTTTCTCTTAACACATCTTTCTTGACAGTTATGAAGACCTGATTTCCTACCACCTCCCCATGATCAAATCTGACTGAGCACTTGAAAACAATTTCACTTAGATAAGTCTGCAAATAACTTTGGGTACTTCTATATCTTTGTCCATATTTGCATGAACCCACTCGTTTCAGTGAGTGCTCACACAGCTTTGAAAACCTAGGCACAAATTAATTAGGACTAGAACTCATGAAGTGCTCCAAAGCACTCATGGAAGTCAATTACTGTGTGGTGTAGTCTTACAGAGCACTCAGAGGGATAAAAAACTCAAGAGACTTGATAGATACCTAGACCAGTACACCAGGCTGCTATAGCTAGATTCAGTACAGCACCCAAACTAGTCTGTTTAAAGATAGCTGTTAGCAACAGCAAGGCTGTGCTTGCTTTGTGTCAGTGGTGAAAGAAGAACGGTAGTATCCTGTAGCATCAGCAAGATTCAAAGAGCTTGAGAAGCAAGCAAAGGAACTTTGCTTGAATTATTAATGAATTATGGCAATTATGATCTTACAGAAGGAACAAAGATAAAATGGATCATTCTCACAACGAAAGAGAAGAGAAAAACTAAAGACTATATTTATGAGAAGAGTTGATTCTGCTACTAAGATAGTTTTGGCAATGAAAAAATGAAATAGCATGAATTACGGAGATTGTTTAATATCTGTGACTGCTCTTAATAGAATCATAGAATCATAGAATCATTGATTAATAGATTCATAGAATCATTTAGGTTGGAAAAGACCTCTATGATCATCTAGTCCAACCTTCCCTAACCACTAGACCATGTACAGAAGGTAGAAAAGTATGTCAAAAGAGTGGGGAAATTAGCAGCTGAATTTGGTAGCTAGCTGGGAAAGAAAGCCATGTGCAAGTTGTCATGACAGAATAAAACAGTGAACAGTTGGAAAGGACTATGTGGAGGGTGGGTGAGAAGCTGAACACTGGTTCGGTACAGTAAGAGAAGACTGCATGGGTACTTTGTGAAAAAGCTGCTCAGAAAAATGGCCAGAAAAACCACAGCAGTCATGCTCTGAAGAGGCCAGGAGTTGTGGGAGTAGACTAATGGAAGGCTGCAACAGTCTACAAAAAATAGGGGCTAGTACTGAGCTCATCAGGGATGGCCGAAATGAAAAGATCAAGAAGGTCTGAGATTTTGTTCCTACAATGGTTTTGATGGTAGAGCACTACCTTGCATGTTTCCCATACAAAATTTAAGTTTTAGCACAAATTCTGATACCACTAGATGTTTGCCTCCAAGTTAAGTATTCTGTTTGAGAAATGTTATGCTTCCTCACAGGAGTAATAGTTTGAGTTATTTAAATCCTTCTCTCTTTTGTAGCTGGAGCTTTGGTTAGACTTCATCCCCATGATGTACCATGATGTTCCCACTTTCAGGAGCTATACCCCATGGGAACTGTAAGCCAGCCACATAACTGAGCTCAGGAAATGGGAACATGAGGCTACTGACCTACTATTGACATGGAATACCCATAAGAATAGAATCACTGAGTTTCAGGGCATTCAGTTTTTCAACACCACTTTGAAAATTTATCTTTAAAAGAAACCTTTTATGGCAAAATTAGCCTTAATCAGCAATCCAGTCTTGTATTAGTGAAAAAGTTCAGTGTAAGTTCCTCAAATATTTCTGGAAAATAAAGTAGGGCAAGAAATGTCAAAATATAGGTGGTATGAGATGGAAGGGTCACTACTAATGGCCAGGTTGTAGAGTTGGCCAGTGAGAGGGAAGGTGATGGCATCACAAGCAGTGGGTAAAGAAGGGAGGCGGAGGAGGGAGAGGAGAAGAAGGAAAAAAACACAGCATGGCAGCATTTCATATGGTGGAGCTGGGTTCAGAAGAATGTGAGTACAGGGCAAAGAGCTGTGAGCAAACCATAGTAACTTGAACACAGTGCAAAATACAGAAGCTTTTTATTTCCTCCTCCTCACTTTCTGAAGCTAGATGAACCCATGCCTTCAAGGTATCTAAGGAGAGATAAAATAAAAACAATGAAAAAAAAAAAAATAAAGGCAGAAAAACCAATAAATTCCATTCATGGGTAAGGTTAACTATATCCTTCTGTACCCACAGATTTATTAATGAAAACATCTTAATTCAGTTTAATGTTTTGGTCATAATTTCTCAGTGTGGCATGAAAGTAATTAAACAAAATAAAGAAGCCTGCAGAGGCATCTAATTCCCTGTGTTATGAAGCTTAAGTTTGGTTGCAGCCATGCACTAAGCAAAGAAGTTTGCTAAACATTAATTTATTTCCTGTGTTAAAAAAATCTGCCTTTTTTTTTTCCCTCATTGAAAAGGTTCATTGTGTCTCAGTCTGTCATATTTGTAGCTATGGGGCCCAGGCCTATTTTCACACTAGGAAAATGCAGTCAATTTCAATACAGCCGGTTGTAGTCAGACTTCTGTAAATGAGATTAGAATTGAGCCTCTGTCAAACATAGTAGAGCCAGAAAAAGATTTATTTATATCATTGAACTCTTTGGGTGAGGATTTGTCCCATTAAAATGTATTATCTATTATACTTTGGACAGCATGGCCAAACCAAACTAACAGGCACAATTGGATGTTTGGAAGGAATAGGCTTCTGTTTTTCTCCTTCAACACAAATTCCTTTGAGAGCTTTTGCTGATCTGGGGACATTTTAAAGAGCCAGAGAGACGATTCTGCAAAGATCATGAAGACCTGAACCCACACCCTAGGTTAAAGGCCTTGGCTGCTTTTCAGAGAAGCAAGACGGTGCCGTTTTTCAGGGTGCTCTGAGTCTGAAGCTGCACACGCTTTCATAGCCATTGATGCATTAGCTAGAAAATTTCTTGCATGCCCAAGCCTTCAGGCAATTTGTGTTTGCAGTGTGAGCAGGGCCTTGTGTTCACTTCAAGCTTGTGCAAGTGACCTGCTAAATCTTTGCTTTCTTCTTATCCTCATTCAACAGTGAGTAAAATAACCCCATTTGTTTATCACTAATCAGCAAATAGATGCAGCCAAAATGACTAGCCTCACCCATGGGAGTGCACATTCCCATCTCACTAGAAGCCTAAAACTTATTAGAACTACCCTTGCAAACTTCTGGAAACATTCTTTGGTGAAACAGCAAGAAACATGGTTTTCCATAACCACAGCTGTGCCTGCCAACTACATCTGCAGAGGATCCCCAGGAGCAAGTTTCCCATTTCCAGTCCTGTTTATGAATTTTCTGGTTTGACCTTAAATATTTCCACTCTTTTTCTGATGGAGGTTGCTGTTGTTGTGGATCCCACCATTTTCCCTGGATAGTCAGAGCTGGACATCTACGATATGTGTCTAAAGTATTTAGCATCAAAAGGTACCTAAATGCCCACTGAAATCCAGGAGGTATTATTAGTTTTAAAGGATCTCAGGCTTCAAAATATCTTTGAGAGTTTGAGAGCAAGTTTTTTTTCATAATTCAGTTAATTTACGCTGACCTTTATTGCTGTCCCTTGGGTTTCCTTCTGTTCCTTCCATTTCCTGAGATCTCTGTTGTGTTCTGAGTATTTGTCTCTCAAAAGACACAAATATCCTGATCCTGTGGCGCTCTCTGCATATTTTGCAGGTCTCTCTGCTTCCACTAAGCTTTTGAGGTCAAACTCCTTTTCATTACACTTGGGCATTCATTTTTTGGGTATGGTACTAGGATAGCAGCAGTATTTACTAAAACTATAAAAAGAACATGAAAAGCTGATGTGATGAAGGAGTAGAATAAACAGGAACATAATACTCCTTAAACTAGCCATTTTAAACTTAGATATTTCATTCTAAAGATGCCAGCCATGTAGACAAAAAGGAATCACATCAAGAAACGTGAATCACAACCCCATTTGAAGGACTGTACTGTAATTAGGTTTTCTTCCTCTTGGCAGACTTACTAAATAACTGTTGAAAGAAACACTAATGGCATTGAGAGTGCAGGGATGCAGAGCCCATGGCAGCGCAGCACCATAGCCATCCTTCTACCCTACTGCAGGGTCCTGAGGTCACATCATTACACCAATATCCACTCTGAACTGGAGATTTCAGTGTGAAACCAGGCATTCTTTTGTGGATCTGGGAACGGCTTAAAAGGTCACTAACCCTCTACCTATGCTAGCTGAGAAATGATAACTGATCATTAGAGAAGTCCTAAATATATGCCAGTGCAAAGTGAAACAGCTTTTATAAAGAAAAGCCTCTTGGTCTTTTCAGTCTACACCTCCCTCAAGTCAATTAAGAACCATTTTTCAGCTCAGGGTAGGAAACCGCTCTAGAGGCTGAAGAGGTGATGGGTCTTAGTCACCTCATTTACTGTTCATACAGATCCATATGAGATGTATACCTCAGGAATTAACAATTACTGATGTCAGTTACCCCTTACAGGGCAGTTTTACATCAGACAGCTATTGCATAAACAAATACTCCTTATTTATACCTACTGTAGCTTCACAAAGATTAGTGTAGCTTTTTAGGCTGCATATAGTGACTTTCAGACACGAGCTAGAAATCAAGGATGTTGAGAAATTAGGCTTTGTAGACAAAAAAAATGGGATAGAAACATAAATGTGCATTACTCTTGTTTAAATAGGATATATTGCAGTATTGGTATGCATGAAGAACAGTCATATGGCGTTTATAAAATCAGTAATTACAGGGATAATTAGTTGATAGTTTATATTCAAAATTGCAGTTTTACACAAGCAGGTGGTCAATGTACGGGGAAGAAACCTTAGCTAATTTACCTGAGTTCAGAGATTATGTTGCAAAGATTTCAGGGGATCTGGAAGTAGGAATCTCAGCCTGATCACAAATTCAGTGCTAAGGGAATGACACCTCAATACAGAAACCTTCTCTTATTGCCATATCACCTGGCATAAAATCATCTGACTCTGTAAAATTATCAGGTGTTCTCTGTATTAAACTATTTTAGTCTGTAAAAGTAAACAACTGCAGACATTGATATTCTAAAAATAGTAAACAAGTGCATCTCATGCAAGCTGGCTTTCTAATCAGTATAGGAGAAGCCTCAACCCACTACTTAGTTTTAATATTCTTACTTTCCGCATTTTCTTATCCTCTTTATTTCCTAATAAGTGGCAGCTTTTCATTGACATTTTCTTAAGCAATTTTCATATTGTTGTTTCTGATGTTATGTTGCTGAAATATTGAAGTATACTAAATGAATAATATTTAAATGATAGGCTTTATACATTGCAGATGCACCAGAAAATCGACAGAATTGTCCTGTAACACATAGCTAAAAGCATTTAAAGACAACAGAACAAAAGCACAAAATGCATCAGCTGTTTGCTTCAGTGAGAAATAGGGTTTCAAAAATACCTTACGTGGAAGCCTGCAACGAGGCTGGTTGATCTGACAGTGAGACTATGTGTCCTTCTTGGGCTGAATAGGCATCCTGCATTCATTGCTCAGGAGATGAACAATGTAGAGCTCTATTAATCATAATAAGGATTGCAATAAATCATAACAAGGATTCTGTCCCAGCCAAGGAATGAAGCAAACTCCAAATCCAGGGCTGAATGCAAAGACAAGTTAATTCATCAGTGAACTGTCAACAAAGAATGTGCCTTAATCTTAATTACTGGTAGACCACCATGTAAGAGCCCTGAAACATGTCTGAGTATTAATACAAAGAGCAAACAAATTGTCAGCATGGAGTGATGTGCTAATTTCACATCCTGAGGTGATACTGACTACAAACAGGAATGCTTCTTAGATTCACAAACCCTTTTAGCTCTTGAGCATGCTCATTTGTGTGCTACGCTGTCCCAGATGTAGCATACCAGCCAACAGCAAAGTCCTTCTCTGCCTTCCATGCTGGAAGCTTATGGATTTCAGGCTGCGAAGGAAATGGTAATTTTTAATTTGCCTTTGAGCATGACACGGGAGAACATACAGCTTCTTGCACCCAGACAAGGTAATCTGTACAATTCTGGCAGAGTATGAAGGCAAATATAGTTGACAGTAATGATGATTTTTATATGTCACACAGCTGCCTGAATTCCCCTTATAATGAGGGAGAAAGGATTAGATGCTTGTAAACTGAAATGCATGTTATCCTTCAAACTCAGAGCACCCTGAAGAACAACATCATCTTGTTTCATTGAAAAGCCGCCAATGTCTTTAACCTAAGGTGTGGGTTCAGGTCTTCTTGATCTTGCAGAATTTGGCTCTTTAAAAAGTCCCTAGACATTACACGAATAATTTCTTAAAAGTTCATATTTCTCTCCACTGATAATTAAGAGAGTGTGGGTAGTGCAGATGCAGATATCTGCACAGTAAACTTCTGAAGGTGGGTGAGGAGAATCTCCTCCTGGTTTCTTGAAGACTTGTTTCCTTTGGCAGCAAATACTGAGCAGCATGTTCATGGGTTCAGCAGGGAGACATGCGAGGTACAGCAGAGATCCCAGCATGGACCAAGAAGTGCAGAGAAATGTCTGTCTCATCACTCTTGGGAAGGCAAGACAAACATTACTGGAAGAAGTCACATCCATATGTAGGCTTACATTCTACTGTTGCTATCTGAGGTCTGTGTTCTTTCTGTTTTTAAAGTGATGCTGGCAGAGGAGACCTCAAGTCCTCTGTAGCTTTGTCTAGATAAGACACAGACACTTTTATTTCACCCAGAAATACCTATTCCTTACCCATTTTTATATCTAGTGCATTAAATTCACCAAAGTATGATGATCTGGAGGAATTTATTTATCAGTAAACCTGAGGAATTTAGTTATCAGCAAACCTGATTGGATATGAGAATAGTTTTTTTTCAAACAAGAGAGTCTATTTGATATGTGATTGCTGAGTAAAGCTTTGCAATTTGTATTTTTATCCCAAGAGGAAAATTCATGAAATTGCGAGTGTTAAGTGCCTAAACTGACAAAGACACCAGCTAGCATTAGTTTCTGATCAGGTTTAGGGTTTTTGTTTGTTAAGAAAGAAGTAATCAGCCAAAACATTCTGTGCTTTCTTGCCAAGATCTTCATCTCTAACTAAGTGCCGTCTTCAGCAGTGTACCATCAATGTCATTTATTTATTTGTTTAAATGCTATACCAGGAACTTCTCTATCACTTTGGATTTTCAGCTTCAAACATATTCAAGTGATCTACATTTTCTTATCAGTTTTTACCATCATTACACTCCCCTCTTTTGGATACTAAAGCCTGGAAGCTCATGCAAAGCAATTATTGTACTTTTTAGAACCTGGCAATTTTTATTTGTAGCTCACACTGTTTCCCTTTCAAACTTTTTTCCTCCTTACTGCATTTTTTATTTTAGTGATGACTGTGAGCTGTCCCTTTCTAAGGTGACCTACAAAGGATTTTTTTTAATTGGACTTATACTTTATCTCTTTCTCTTGTACAAAGATATTCTTTCTTTTTGTTTGTTTATTCATAGCAATTATTTTTTCTTGGCTATTTCAGGAATGCCAGTGCTGGCCTTTTCTGAATTTTCTGGATGCTAGAATCTTCCCAAGGACAGTTATTATTAGCTCTTACATTGCAGCTGACTGGGTATGAGTGTTGAAAGTTTAATCTGTTATCTCCATAAAATATAATTACTTGTACCCACCAACCTTGAAATGAGCCCATATTTATATAAAAAAACCTAACTATTTCTCAGTGAAAGCAAAATTTACTAGCTAACTTGTATCTTCCAGAAATGTTCTCCAAAACTGCTAGCTTCATTAGATATATATCAACTTGGCTAAATCTCAGCCAGCCTTTCTTATCTATATACATGTGCCTAACATTAATAAAGCAAAATCTTGCAGCCTCCCACTCCCTATTCCATAAAGAAACATGTTGTAACTAATTTCCTTCAAAACTTTCCAAGGAAGATTTCGCTGACACCGTATCGTTGTCTAACTTGCAGTTTCTTATCCTAATATTAATGTTTAAAACTGGTCAGGTGAATTAATCCTTACACGCTTATTTTTCTTCTTTGAGTATAAAGACGACTGCTAGCTCTTACAGAAGCATGTTTTGTTAGGTGAGAGAGATCCCATTATTTTGCCTCCGTGCCCTATTTTCCCTTCCCCAGTATGTTCCTTTTATCCTCCCTAAATTAGGCTCTATGGTTTACATCAGATCATACAACACGAAATACGCACCATTGATATTGGCCTCTATGCTCTTAGCAGTCAAGTTGCCTATGACCTTGAAAATCTTATACACAGATTGGCCTTAATATACATGGACCACATGCAATGTATGGCACTGGAACTCTGTAAAGTATGTGGCCAGGTAGTGACTTCTGCAAGTCCTAAGGGAATGCAGCCTGAGCTGCATATGACCAAAATAAAGCATTGCCTAAACAAAAAGATCACAGTTCCTTGCATTTCTGATGCTTACACTTTCCACAGCTAACTTTAAAACCATTTTTGGGGACTATTTTGGCCTTTAGGTTAATTAGTTCTTCTCACTGCCCAGGTTTGTTTTTTACCTCAATGGATTATCTCCCTCTCTTCTCACAGTTTCATTACATTGAATAGACCAAGATCCTCTAGTCCTCCCCTAGCAGGAAGACCCTTTTTCCTCTGATCTTCCTCATAGACCTTTGTAATTTTTCTTCCTCGGTGATGCATGGCCAGGACATTATTCTAGATAAAGCATTACAGGGACTTTCTGCAGGGCCATTAATAAGAAAACCCTCTCAATGGATATTAGTACTTAACTGTTAGGTAGGAAAGTGGACATCACTGAGGAGGAAGTATGTAGGACTGTTCCACTCTGTGAAATGTCTCTCCTCAAATTTTGCTACTGTTGCTTTGGTGCCATTTCCTGGAATAAACAGCAATCCTGTGTTAAAATAAAAGGATCCATGGCTCAGACATCAGTGAATAGAGGTAGTTGTTGAATTGTGTCCTCGCCTGCTGTGGCTGACAAGCTCAATGACAGAGATAAATGTAAGCTGGCAGCATTACTGGATCCATATTTTAAGCAAAAATTGAAACCTCGCTTCTACAAAGTGCTGACATGGCTGTCTGGAAGGATGAGCCATCAAGTGCGGAATCCATCCTCCCTTACTTGGTGTGATGAGTGCTCTGCAGGTTGGTATTTCACATACCAGTGGAAAGAGCCACCTGATGTAGCTAAGCAAATATTCTGAGTAGAAAAATACCCTAAAAGCAATCAAGGTCAAAAGTTCTGTAAACGACAGCAAGCCTAGGGTAATGGTGTTGTGGGTTACACTCTGACATTGGACATGGCTTGGGCAATGCACAGCAGCAGTTGAACACAATTCTAATTCAGTTACTTGCAAACAGGTATCCAGTGTTATCTGCACTTCCCTAAGATACTGTGTCTGGTCCACAGTTGCTGACTGAAATGGGTACAGGTTTCCTATACATCCCGCATGGCATGTCTTAGCCCTTTGTCAATGTCTTGGATGTTCTAATGCATCTGATATGCCACTAGGTGCTTATGTGCTGAGAAATGAGTTGGTCCCCTAATGCACCAGACTGCTAAATGATACTTATCTGTCTTCATCTTATGTTGAATCCCACCATTGTACTTGGTCAGCTGAATCATAGAATCATAGAATGGTTTGAGTTGGAAGCGACCTTAAAGATCATCTAGTTCCAACCCCCCTGCCATGGCAGGGACACCTCTCACCAGACCAGGTTGCTCAAAGCCCCAGCCAGCATAGTCTTGAACATATCCAGTATTGAAGCAGCTACTAACTCCTTGGGCAACCTGTTTCAGTGTCTCACCACTCTCAGAGTGAAAAACTTCCTAGTTTCTAATCTAAATCTACCCTCTTCCAGTTTGAAGCCATTACCCCTTGTCCTATCACTACAAGCCCTTGTGAAAAGTCCCTCCCCAGCTTTCTTGCAGTGCCCTTCAGATATCGGCAGGCTGCAATGAGGTCTTCCTGGAGCCTTCTCTTCTCTAGGCTGAACAACCCTAATGAATCTCACCTCATGTTTGTGTTCTGCTGTACATGCTTGCAAAAGACTGTGGGCCATTCCAAAGGTGTGGAAAGAGGACAGGAGATGAAGCATTCTGAGCTGGTCTGTTGGAGGTCTCTCCTTGAGAGCAAAACATTGTCATTTGTTATTACTTGATTACTTGGTCCTAACTGCATAGAACATACTATTTCTTTCTACATAGGGCAGCAAATTATACTTGTGAACAAGTCTCTGGCTTCTTTAATTCTGTCTATTCCATGAACAGGTTGATAAGAACATAATTAATTTTGTACAATAATTTATTTCTGTTTTGTCTTAGAAATAAACTAATTTATCAGGAGCAATTTCCAGATTTTTCCTACATTTCTAGAAAATCCTGTCTGATTTCCAGTAAGTGGTTGACTATTAAGTGACTACCATTTGTAGATGTCACCACCTTCAGTCAGATTTCAGAGCTGTTCTGAAAATTATGCACATATTCTCTGATGGAGAAATTACTACTCTTGTGTATGAAAAGAAATATCAGGATAGACCATGCAGGCCATGTTTTCTATATTTTTATTCCTATACTTATAATTTTTATGGGTGAGTTGGCCATATTTCATATATGCTAGCTGTTCTACTGCTTACACAAACAGTAATGCTGATCTTGACTAAAGCTTTACATTGAATTAGAGGGGGTTGGAGCTATAGGACTAATACAATCTTGATCCTTCAATATTTCCCAAAGCCAATGTGCCTTTGTGCTGCCTGCTAGGTGATTCTTCAGAATTATGTATTACCTTCAGATATATTCAATTTGCTCCTGTATGACTAGTGTCTGACAACAACAAAAATGTGTGCCCTCAAAAGCATAGCCATTATGCTATCTTCTTTTATTGTCTGGTAGTTGCAGTGTGTTCTGTTACATTACGTGAAAAATAGAGTCCGTCTCTTCTGTGATTAGATAGAGAGGAAAGATGGGTGCTCTCTTTTGTCAGAATTTACAGCAGCCGATAGGGGTAAATGAATAAAATATTCCAAGTTAGTATTTACCTTGTTTCTTCCTTTGCTGACTATCAAGATTGCTTTGTAATCTTTTCTTTTCTATAACAGTCTTAGCCAAAAGCACATTTTTCTTTTTTTTTCTGATCTTCATCATATTTAGTGAAGCTGGATCTTATGACAGTGAATCCAAGTCTTGCAGCAGATGGATGGCTGCTTTCTGAGCAGGCTGGAGGGAGGATTTTTCTTGCAGTCTCTGAAATGGGTTATTTAAATAGAAGAGCTGCTAATGTCGACCCTTAGAGTGACTAGTGTTGACCCTTAAAATCCTATAAAATCATGACTGTCTGAAGACTGTTTCCTCTGCTGCTCTATTTGTGTGTATGGAAGTGGAGAAGTTCTGTAATGGATAAATCTAAAGCCAAAAAACAAGCAAAGATTTTTCTCCCGGGAGATTTAGCTTTTAATGCATGCATTGGTTTCATTTTTCTCAGAAGGCTTTGGAGATCTTTCACATGAAAGCTGCCATAGGAAAACCACCACAGGAAAAAAGTACTAGTGAAGCATTCCTGGTATCTACTACTAGCTCTGTCAAAACCCAACTGAATGGAAGAATATCATGGCCTACATTTCTAAAGGAGGTTAGTAGTTTGGGGCAGACTGATTTTCAAAGCAGTTGAATATCCAAAACTATAAGCGAATTCCTTAGAAACATTCTTCACAACTCACAGTCGTGTCTTCCTTTGGTCATGATACATTTTTTTGCAACCCTGAAAAACAGAGTAAACTTTGGAAATGTAGGAACTTTGGTGCATTTGGGAGAGAAAAGATTCCATTCATGCAAAGCAAAGACAAATGAAACCAACTCTTCTAAAAATGAGCTGTAATCCATCTCCCATGCTCAACTAAAATATCAGTATACCTCTAGTCTGACTTAAGTCTCAGTTCAAACTCAACATTGCTGAAACATGCCTAATCTCCACTCCTTCCCCATACTTGCATTCTTCTCTGTTTATCAGGCATTCTAAAAACAAACAAACAAACACCACCATCATTGCTGTCAGTCAGGCTTATCATCTGGGCCTGATATTCACCCAGATGGATTTCTCTCCATCATATCAAGCTGTTTCTAACTCTAACAAACACTTCCTGAAAAAAAGATGCAGTTTTTCTAATCCATCCATTTAGTTAAATTGTATCCAGGCTCTGAGTACCTACCTGATGTTTGAAGCCTCAATAATCATCGGGTTTTGATGTCTTATTGATGTCTACCCAGAATCTGGGTTCAAAGGTATCTTCTCTGCCACATTGTTTTGATCATATGATTTATTTCTGTATATTTCTTTAATCATGCTATGTCTTTTTTGTTCCATCAAATATAAAGGAGTTCCTTTTTCAAGTCTCTGCATAGAACATAATGCCAACATACAGCTTTATGTTTTGTCCTTGTTTTGTCCCAGATGCTTGGGCTAAGTTCCCGCAAAGCAAAGTTCAATATTAGTTTGAATAAGAATAAAAGTCCAGAATATTGATTTGAGGTGATGTGAGGTGAGGTTTACTGATTAGTACTGGGAAGGTCATGTCTTCTTTCTTCTTCATACTTTTTCTTGACTTTCTTCTTTTCTGTGATGTTTATAAAAACCTGACATCATTCAGATTAAGTGGGTGCTGCAGACCACTGCCTGTAGCATCATCAATTTCTTTATGACTGCCTTTTTTGCTCACCTATTAGAAACTACCTGCTTTAAGGAGTTTTTAAGAAGGAATCACTTTATTTATATTTGTGCAGTAGTAGGGAGTACAGTAAGATTTATTAAAAAAAAAAAAAGAAGCTACTATATTTAAATACAACTACCCAAACCTTTTCTAAAAGTGAACAGCTAGACCAATTCTAGCCAAATACCAGAGTAATCTTATGAGAGCCATCCCCATCTTTATTGAAGATAATGACCTTCAAATAAAGGTAAATCTGAAAACATTTGGAGTCATCCTTCTCTATAAGACTCCAAAGCACACATTTTAAATGGGATCACTGTTTACCTCTCATCTTTACTGAACTCATAATTTACTTTATTCCAGCTGGGTTATTCTGCAAAATGAAACTAATGCCTTCTAATAATGGTTGGCACAGAATGCTGTGCTACTTGGACATGTTTACATGAATTCTACATAAATGAATAAGTAAAGTAATGGTGGCTGTCAGTGGAATATTTATCATCACTTAGTGAAATGTGAGTGCGTAGTTTAAAGGGCATAATTTACTAGCAGTGAGAATCTGCACAGGTTGCTCTAACAAATGTCATCTCTTGTGATTTTAGCTTCACTGGCAACCTGGTGTCCAGCTGTATTTGCTACATTTCGTTTGTCAGTAAAATAGAGTTGTATTGGTAGAAGACATCTGCAGCCTCACTGCTCTTCAGTGTTGTATGATTGTGATCCTGCACCAGAACCATTCAGGCAGGGACAACTGAGTAAGGATCATGTGCCTTTGGATCCCTCCTGGAAGGAGGTGCAGGAAGCTGTCCTGTAGGATTCCTCTCACATCTGCCAGAGACAGGAGGGTGTTTCAGATGTGCTGGTGCATCTCTAAAGTGCCTGATGTGTGGGCAGTTGTGTTGAGTCCCATGTCATATGTAAACAAGCCTGTAGACAACTGCAATTAAGTGTGAATCTAGATTGGAATACCATTCAGGATGTCTAGACTATGTTAACACAGTGGAAAGAGAGACATTCCCTGGAAGTGAACCAGTTCCTCTTAAGATATGGGGAATGAAATGATCTCTGGACATGTCTTGAAGATCTTTGTGTCTAGTTAACCAAAGTAACCACATAGGTTAGACCTACAAAATTGAGGTAAATGCTTCCTGCTCCTCCAAAAAGGAAAGTATAAGGAAATGGAGCTCATGATTCTTATCTAATAAAATCTGACTGCTGACACAGGAAACAGATAGAAGTGGGGGTTATCAGCACTGAAAACGCATTACCCTAATAGATGATTTTCACTAATAGCTCCTAAAGGTTGGTACAGGCCCATCTGAATAGCCTGGAGGCTGAGTTTTAGAATCATGAATGCATGTGCTGAAGCCCAACATAATATGCCTGCGTTCACTTCATATTGTGGAATTTCCCATGTGCTTGCAGATGTTCATGAACAGGGACTGAGCTTGAAAAAACTACTTACATTGCTTCATAAGTCACTCCTGACAGATTGAAAATGTGAAAAATCAACCTTAATGAGCTTATTTCTGAATCTACATGTGCAAAATATGAGGATGAGGGTGGTATCAACCCACCAAGGGGTTGAAACCAGCGAGAGATGACTGGAATTGATACCTGAACCAAACCAAATCTCCACAAAGGCAGTAAAACTCACCTCACGGGAAAAAGTTCTTACTAAGTATAGCCAGCTATCCATGTTTTTTGGTTTATTCATTCTCAGTTTCCTTGTTCAGTGCTTTGCAACTGTCATAAGAGGGGTGACACCTCACCCAGATCCCAGAGTATATACTTTCAGGGCACAATTTATTTTACTAAACTTCTGCTGTCCAAGAGTTAGCTAGAGGGTCTAAAGTGGTTGTCTCAATTTCTGCTGGAAATCTACCTCTGGAGATGGATTTATCAAATCTGTTTTGGCACCTGCCTTTGGATAGGATGAACTCCCTTTAGCAGGTGCGCATCTCTCCTTGCTGACCAGATATTTATTGTGTGGTGGCCAAAGTCAGAACGAATGTACCATACCCTTCTCATAGAAAGTCTTTGCAGCAACTGAAGTAGACCTAAACAACAGCCTGCAGCTCCACTTTAAAGCTTGAGTTAGGAAGTGATAGCTAAGGATAGAGTCATAGTAATGAGATTTCCTTTGACATGTTTCCAAACTGCACAGCCTGACAAGGTATAGGATCCCAGTCTTATGATGAGAAGCAGCTCCTCCGTTGAGTTACCTTTCCCACTGAACAGCACTCTGTACAGCATCACTAGACTTGTGTTCAGCCTTATTGCTCAGGCTTAAATTGGCTTACTTAGCGGCATTGATTTGAAGTGAGAATCATGGGGGCAGGGGGAATGTACGCAATTTTTCAGGAATTTTTGCTAATTAAATTCAGAGTTGCCAAACACTAGGAGGATAGTCATGGATTCTCAGGCAAAATGGAGTAGATATTGTATTGGAGGTTGGGCCAAGTTCTACCCTATCCCAAGCTACTTTTGGTATTATCTAAGGTAGTTAATAAACCAGGAGTGATGTTTTAAAACAGCCTTATCTGAGCAGCTGGTTGTGATGCATGAGAGCAATTTCTTATGCCTGCCTAAACTGGAGCCATCCTGGCTGTAAGTCGCTGATACACTGGATGCTGGGCTGTTCTCAGCTGGCCTCTGGGAGTATGTTTCCACCCATTCAGGGCTTGTTCCATCGAACACAACCACTGTTTCCTCTTCACCAGAAGAACTGCTATGACTTGGATTTAGTAAGGTTTTGCAGATGCTTCCCTTGTATCAATGAACTTCACAGTGTTGCTTCTTGTCTATGAGCAAAATTGACACAACTATTAGGTTTTGAGAAATTAGGTTTCCAGATTTGGTCCGCGTGAGAAGTGTGCCTGGGGCAGGATCTAGGTTTGTCGCAATTCTCAGAGAGAAGACAAGATGCTAAAAAGGATGGACCCATCAACAGGCTCTCTGCAATTTTCCTTGCATGCAAAGTGATCACTTATTTTAGCTGTGTTTCAACATGCAGAGCCAATGTTTGATTACACAGTTTATCACACTCCTGAGTTTAAATCAGGAGCAACGCTCCCTGGTGCTTGTCATGGCCACTGTGCTGCATACAAAACCTACCAAAGCTGTGAAGCAAGGGAAATCCACATAAACATCAGCTGTCAAGGTGGCAGGCCTTATAATATTATGCATATTACTTAGATATTTTATATGTACCTATATTTTGTATATACTTGTTACTATATATTATATCATATATTATTATATACCATATTTTATATATTAATCATATATATTGGATATAAAATGTGTAATGTAACAATATATAATTATAGCAATAATATAGTTATAATGTATATGTGCTCTTATCTATGCAAGAAAGAGCACAAGCTGTGATTTTTATCTATGTGCTTATAGCTTACACCCTTACATAGGTAAGTACTAAATCGGGTCTTGCTATGTGTCTAGTTAGATGAGAAGAGTGTCTTCAACACATTTTCTATTGACTTACCTATAAGTTTCCTGTAGGCTCTGTTCCTGGGGGGCGACTCTTTTATGTTTGGGTGTAATTTACACAGGATATATGGCATTCACAGTTGTGTGCAGCAGTTCTCTTCCACGGGGATTGCATTTTGGTTATGATTTTCCCTTCAGATAACACAGAAGACATCCTCTTTGAGATTCTCTGGCTACTGCTTGTACATGGAGCAGTACTGCAAGGTCTGCATTGTTCCCAGCAACCCCTCAGGCCACTGCATTCCCTGAAACATCTGGATGCTCCACATTCTGCAGTGTGTTCTCTGTAAATGGTTGGGACAAGTGATGAGATTCAACTGCACAAGGAGTAACCTAATAAAAATACAAGGTCACATTCAAAAGCTTGAATGTTACTTCCCGATTAGCGCCACATATCAGATGGAAGGCAAGAGATTAAATATTGATGATTTTCCTTACTGGCTAGTGATCTTATTTCAGGGGAGCAGTTCCCTTTCTCGACCAGTGTCCATGTACAAGAAGCATTCTTCCATTAGGTATTTTTTTCTTCCCTTAAGTCAGTAAAATAAATCTCAAATAAAATTTGAAAATGTAACCTGCAGCAAAGACAAACTCAGAGGTGGGATTTTTCCATTATTCACATTGTGAATTGAAATCACAAAGGTAATTGGCTACATTCCATTTCCAATTACCCCTATTTCCACTCCACTGATATCATTAGGGACTGCATAGATGCTGCAGAACAGAATTAAGTTCACATCCCTTCAAGGCAAAAGGTATTGCCGTGCAGTGGGTAGGTTGCTCAACAGGACAGGTTTCTGGATGCAAGCGGTAAACAAGATCTAGAGGCAGCCTTGGAGCATTGACGCAGCTGAATTTGAGCACTGTGAGAAGTGTTCCATGCAAGGATGCTGGACCAACCCATGAGTGAATAGGGCTTTCCCTCTCTTCTGCTTATGAAGAGTCATGTGGCACAGTATTTCAGTGACCAGAAGAGACCTTCAGGCTTTCATAACACTAATTTCTGGGCTGCAGCTATCACTAATCCTATGCAGCCAGAGACCTGCTGTTCACTGCTTTCCTATTTTTTTGTCCATTGCCAATAATTCATTGCCTTCTCTCAGCACCATACATTTGCATCATAGAAGAGATGGGCAATACTTTTCAATTAATTGTAGATTGCTTGAATAAAGGTTCCAGAGTTGTTTGAAATTTTTCATACTATTATTTGGGAAACAGTTTTTTACTATAAATATTGATGTTTATTTGAAATTAAGCGTATGTTTTCAAACTGAAGTATCCCCACAAACAAAATATTATGTCCCCACATCACCTGGTCTTATGAAATGATCTGAAGAAAATGAAAAGTAAAAGAACCTAAAAGTTTCACATCAAGTCCATCTACACTGAAAACATAGCTTTGACAGTCACAGGGCAGTAACTGAACAGAAAATACTTTTTTGCAAGCTCTTTGACTAGACTTCATATTTGTTGGGTGGTGGATTTTCTTCCTATAACTGCTTCATTGTGTAATTAATTTTACTGGAGAATTCATTTGCAGAGTTATTGCTTTGTATTATTCAATAATTAATTCCCCATAAGCAGGTTCATGTTTTTTGTATATTCCCCATATTATTCCAGAACTGACTTCATTTTGTTAAGGTAACTGCAACAATACTCTTCCCAGCACTTCTCTCTGTCCTTCTCTTGTCTCTCTTACTCTGTCATCCTGTCCTCAGCCCTGCAACACTCTCCAGTCCTCACTCTTGACAGAGCCAAGACAATTTTCATTCCTTGCATCATGGCCATACGAAACCAGTCTCAGGACACAAAAAGAAGTGGATAGATGAGGCAGTTACAAGGCTTTTTGAAGCAAATATCCTTTGTTTTTCTCTATCATAACACCCAAGTCATATGCTTCATTGTGGCTTTGCTTGGAGTTTTGATATTCACAAAGCTTGCATTTTCTTTGCAGTTTGGTTGTTTCTCGGACATAGGCTTAATCTCAATATCTGTTCGTTAATTTCTGCATTTTTACATTGTTTATTAGTTAGTTTTCCCCCATTGGAAGTGCTTGATCAAACAACTAAATGGTAGAGCAACTTTTTTCTGTGATACATTATACTGATTACTGTTATTAAGTAAATGGCTTTTTGGTACAACTTTGATTTTGCAAAATTGAATGTGACCCTATACCTTTTTGTCTTGGATAGGAGTTATGCCACTGTTACATAGAGTGGACTTCTTATATTCCTTAGGTAGATGTCATTCAATGAGAAGAATTGTCCACATGGTCTCTTAGAAAAATTTCTTAAGTAAATCTGCATGTTTACAGGTTTGTGAATTTGCTTTTGCAAATATTTTCTATTTCCCCCAAGCTCATTTTTTTTTCCAGTGACATTTCTGCCACAAAGCTTGGCTCCAGCATTTGTCTAAAAGTGGATGAGTAAAACTTAAAAAAAAAAAGTTAGAGTAACATTATTATTTGATTCCTTTCCTCAGTCCAGAGGGCACAATCCAAACTTTCCTGATGACTTTATTTGACTTTGGATTAAGTTCTAACCACAAAGTTTGGTTTTCAGACACATTTCTGAAGCACAAGACACTGTTCAAATCACCAGCCCAAGAGATCTGTGCTTCAGGGGAAAGCAGCCAGAGCACAATTAAAAGATGATGTCTGGATTTGTCAAGCTTATGGAGACTTTTCGTATCAGAGTAGAACTAACATCTTAATATGTCAGGGCTCATCTACTTGAAACAGACTATGATATTCCAAACATTAGGTTCTAAGTTGCTCACCTGAAATATTCTCAGTAACCATCATTAGAAAAGTAAGACACTCTTTAGAGTTTAATCCAAATATCAGTGGAGTTGCTGGGAGCTTTACTGTAAATACATTGGATCAGAGATACTGGATACAGATCAATATGCTTTTAATCTGCTTGTTTTGCAGCTGATTTCACAGCCTTTTGCAGGCTGGTGTGGGTTAATTCAGACCACACTCTGCAATGGCTAGAAGCTATTAATAATGGCAGCACGACACTGACTTTGAATTATGATCTCTTTTTTCTCTGTATAGCATCAGAGCTGGTTTCTCGCTGACCATGACTATGCAGCTTCTTGTCAGCTCGAAGTGTGGATGCTGAACGAGCTCAGGTCTGCCCGCAGAAGATGCTGCAGCACATTGTCCTCCATCAGTGCTGAACCTTAGCAAAACAGAGGGAGAGCAAACATTTCAACCTCAATCATTCAAGCCTCATCCTTTGAAAGTCTCTGGAAGGACAATCTTGTGCCATTTGCAGAGTGCAACAACATAGCTGAGACTTGGCCCTATTAGATTCACAGAACCTCTACCATTGAGGTTCCTTATGCAGGCACAGCACATCAGGATCAGCATGTCAGATGGACACAAGATGCTCAGAAAGTCTGCCCTTGCTTATCCCCTCATTAAAACAAGATTTAATCTGAACTTTATTTGAATGCATTAGCATACATATATTACCATTATTCCTTAATGTTTTATCATGAGAGCACATTAAGATGGCTTTATATGGGGACTGAGTCTCTGCTGCATGAAATTTACCTGCATAATGCACTCACACAGGGTTCAAGCTTTCCCTCATCCCTGCCAGCATAAGGTATTGTTAATAACATTAAAATAAAATTTTAAAAATCTGAGTGAAGACGTAGTGGCACACAGTGGCACATAGTTCCCTGCTGGAACTATTTCCCCTGGAAATAGAAATGAAATTTAGAGTTCAGGAAAGTTTAATTAATAATAATAAAGAAAAGAAAGATAAAGTAGTTTACCTGTAATATTTCTCAAAGTGACAATTCCAAATTTACGAAGTTATGAGTTGCACAATAATTTGTTTAAAATTTTCATCCTGTTTTAGGAAGAAAATATTTGGGAAAATAGTTCCCAATTGTGTAAATCTCAGTATTTCCCTCAAGATGGAACCTCAGATCTGGTATTTGGTTGCAAACCCCACAAATGCTATGTACAAATGCTTGCAAAGATTATGTCCTCCATCGGAGAAAAAGGACAATGTTCTCACTTGACTAAAGGTCTTGCTCCAGGCTCCGTGAATACCTGAAGCAGATCTCCAGTTCTCCAGCATTCCTTGTTTCTTGCTCCTGCAACAACCTGTGCCCATAGTCCAGGCCCATGGATTCAGTCTATATCCCTGATGAAATTATCTCCCAGAAGTCTACTTTATTCTGTGAACCAGTGATGGTATTAATTCTGATCATTAAAATCAAACTTTAGCATGCAGTTTTGTGGCAGCATCCTAATCACAAAATTTAAATATGTGTAAACGATACCGTCCTTGATGTTTCAGAGAGGCCTTTCAATGACATTGACACTATAAACTGCTGCACTTGAGAAACTAATATCAGCTTTAATCTGAGAGGTGTGCAGAGTTTATATGCTCAGCCATCTTTGTCATCAGAGCTATTAACTTCTACAGCTGCTGCAAAGTTTCTAGGCTCTATAGGATCCTTCTCTCTTAGGAAGATGACTACCTTTGGATAAAGTTTCCTCCACGTAACTTTTCCTCAGTGATTTTGAAGCCATGTAAGCTCTTCAAGAGAATTCAATCTTTAGCAAAGGATTTGTTTCTTCACTGAAATAGATTATTTCTGTGTTAACACTAATTCAATTTGATTATATGTTAATTTTAACAAAGCTACACATTCCAAAGGCAAAATTGTTCCCAGTCAAAAACGTTGACTAGCTTTGCATCAATTTGTATTAGATGCAGGAATCTATCTTTCTTTTAATCTCCAGATGTCTTTCAGGTTAAATTTTTCATTCTTACTAGCATTACTTGCCATTATTTACACTGAATCTAGGAAGAGTAGCTATGGCCTCCAAGAATATCATAACAAAAAGACGGTCGTAATTTTAAAAACACACGCACACCTATTTACCTCTTGCTTTAAATCCCTTTCGTTTTAGTAGTATCTTATTAAGCCAATGTTTTAGATGGAAATTAAAAATACATTTCACACTCTTTCTATCTTTCTCCAACACTTACATCAAGCATTGATGTTCTCTTCCCTTGGTTTTCTTCTCTTACATCTGCCTGCTCTTCGCTTGCCATTACAGGACAAACTCATGTGATTTGTAACAGTTATGCTCACCAGCAAGGCATGAAAACATATCATAGTTTACCTTTTTTGCTAAAATATCCATATAATTTTACATCTGATGTTTTTTGACATGTATTGATCTGTGAGAATTGGTGTTAATGCAACTGTCATGCCAAAAAATGTAGAAGAAAGCAGAGATTGGTGGCCTAAAGCTAAACTGTTTTCTTCCACGCCCTCCTCCACCTGCTGGCTTTTGCATTATGTATTAGGCTTTTTTTTAATGCACATAATCTTTAATGTCACTGGAAAGTTAAGGAGGAAGAAAAGGGAATGTGTTTCAGGGTTGGATGGCAGCCAACTTTTTTTTGGCAGGTCTGAGTTAAGAAAGCAAGAGTGAAGTTTTCAGTATCCGCTTCTGAAGATAGATTTTTATCAAGAAAAAAAATCAGATTGCCTCAGCATATTCAAGAACACTGAAAATTTTAGCAGTGAAATCCTGACTCCATTGAAATCCCTGGCAGAACTCCAACTTGTTTCAATAAAGCAAAGATATTCATTGTAAACTCTCTGATCTTGCAGGATTTTCGCTGATGGAAGTAATTGCAGATGATCTGTTAATTTGGACAAAGAACAATCAATTAAGTGATGAAGGATTGCATAATGTTCAGCAGTCCATGGAAGAAAAGGTCTTGGTCTGAAGAAGACCAAATATCAAGTTAGGCGGGATTTGCTGTACAGAGCAGGACTAGCCTCATCCAACCTTTGCTCTTTAAAAGTCAGGCCTTTTCTCTGCATTTGTCATAGAGGCTGAGATTCAGCTCCAGCTTCACACATCTACGTGCTGGCATCCACACCTAGGTGGATTCATAAAGTGTTTAAATTGCCATTATGCTCAGTGGGATCCTAGTCAATACTGTCAAGCAACCTGCAAAGCAACTTGATTCATGCTACACTCAATGCCGTGATGCTGTTTGCAGCCACAAGGAAGAAAATGGTACGTCTGGAGGGAAATTTATCCCACTGATTTTGAGACAAGATAGACCATGCTCCCCCATGAGCCTTTTGCCTCTCCACTGACCACAGAGGGAGTGCAGAAAAACCAGCTGAGATTAAACCTCTGAATTGTTGTGCAAAATAAAAGTATCTTGTAGCGGGAGGGCTTTTGCAAATGTTTGTGGCAGGCTAACATGTCAATCAAATTGATTCCTAATCATTATAGATGTGCTACTTGACTCCACTAGCTTCTTGGCAGATAGAGGATGGTGCTGGGATAATTGCCCTGGGTAAAACTTCTTACCAGAAAAAAGGAAAAATTGTCAGAAAACTCCTGGCGTTGAACCTTTGAGATTAATAAGATGCTTATGGTTTCTGTGGAAGAAGTATGCATGACTGTGTATACCTGCCTTGAGCACCATGATACCTTCTCCATGGAAATATTTTTTTGAGCATTTTCCTCCCTTGGTATGGGACTTTTTTTTTACATCTGACTCTTACCTAAGAATAACTTCTTAGTGTGCTTCAGAAGGGAAGGTGGTTGAAAATAGAAGGCATACTGTCTGAAAAATAGGAAAGATATTAAAAATAGGACACTAAATATTGAAAAAAAGGAATGTTTTGATAAGTAATGGCTATTTTTAATA
>JAVSBS010024268.1:0-15531 GCA_033124195.1 Coracias cyanogaster
TGTACCTGTAGCTGTTAATTTATCACTGGCAATCCAAAAGAACCTGCAAATGTTGCTGTAAATAAACAGTTATTATTAACTTCCCGATTTGTGTCTGTCACATATTCGGTGCTGGCCTCACAAGACCGGATTTATTTCCCCCCGTTTTCGCAACAGGGAAGGTGTGAGAGAATGGCATTTGCGTTGCCTAAATACAAGTAGTTGGATGGGCTGTAGGATTGAGAGGAGAGAAAGGAAAGATGACATGGTAATGGATTTCAGGTAGACAAAGATGGGTAGAGCTAAAGAAGGTCACAATCTGATCTGCAAGTCTATAGTGAATTGTCTAGAAAAAATGCACTGAAGCCAAAGCAAGGAAGATTCAAGTCATGTGTTGGGAAACACTTTCTAACAGTAACAATAGTGTACATTGGATTAAATTGCCTTGGATGACTTCACAGTTTCCATTACTCTCCACTTCTTTATGACTAGATTTAAAATATCTGTCAAGGATGTTGTAAGTGTAGATGATTCTGCTCTGGACCAGAAAAATGGACTAGATGGCCACTTGGGACCCCTTTCAGCTTTACAGTTTCATGACATAAAGAAAGAAGTTATGGATGCAATCAGGATGTTAGAATTTGTTATTGCATGTCCTCATTAAATATATTAGAGTTGGAAAAATATTTTTATGATACTATTTGTTTACAACATTTAATAAGATTTGCTGTGACTGTCCCTTAAACTTGTCATGTGGCAATTTTTCCAACATAATTCTTAAATGGTAAAATACCAGTCTGGCTGACAAAGCAAATATTGTGTTTCTTTATTCTACTCAGTTTGCTTTAAAAATGTGTCCTGGTTTGAAGGACAGATGTCTGCTAGGGAGGCAGGAACCTCCCTTAGGATGGGAAATGTAAACCCTCCCCCTCCAAATTATTGTAACTTCGAAATCAAGGGCTCTCAGACAAAGATATAGGAAATAGGAATAACAGTTCTTTCCTAATGTATATATATATATTAAAACAAGTGAACAACAATTAATACAGCAATTAGCCGCAAAAAATAATCAGAAAATCGGTCACAGCCCTTTGGGCTGTGGGCACCTTCCTCGGGTGTAGTGATGGTCTCAGGTCGGCAGGGGGCACTGGAGGCTCCCGGCGGGCAGGGCGGGTGCAATGGCGGCTGGGTGGGGAAAGTGCTGTGGCGCGCGGCTCTGATAGCATGTGGTGGTGGCAGCGAGAAAAGAAAAGAGGAGACCTGGGCTTCACCCGGGGGAGTCGACTCCGGTGCCTCAGCAAGACTCTCAGGGGAACAGCAAAACTGGGATGGCAGGACGAGGCAGGCAGGGGATGCAAGGCAGAAAACCAGAGAAGGGTCAAAGGAGAGGCAGGGGCCAGCGGAGCCGGGCAACAGTGCCTCCACTCCCAACTGGGCAGGGGGCAGCGAAAACTTGGTCCCAGGCAGATGGAAAACAGGTCCTTCTCTCAGTGAGGTTCATGTTAGTAGGGTCACAGTCAAAAAGGAACTACAGAAGGCTCACCTCGCGGCAGAAGAAGACAGCTCCGAGCAAAGGATGGGGGAGAAGGGGAAAGAGAAAGCCAGCAACCTTCTCTCTGCGAAGCCCCGAGCCAAAGAGAGCGAGGTGACCCCGCCCCTCCCTTTTTACCAGCCCATATCTCGAGATGTCTCTGTCCCTCGAGATGAGATTGTGTCACCAAATAATGCACACACCCCGCTCCCCCCCCCGCCCCCCGCCCCCGGCTTCTGTTCTTCTTAGCTACCCAATCCTTAGTTCCCTAGTAACTTAGGGGAAAAAATTATATACATGAAAAGGAACAAAAGGGAAGAAAATCTAACCCCCAACAATGTTATTCTATTTTAGGTCCTTTTTTTTTTTTTCCTCCTCTCCCTGGCCCCCTCTTGCTCGCCCCAGCTTACTGGTGCTTTTGTACAATGCTTTTTTTTCTGCAGGCTTTGTAAGTTATTCGCATTTAAGATTGCTCTGTATAGGAAAAAAATGCTATCATATGCTTCTATTGTTTTATTTCTACTTTAAAAGTACATTAATATAGCAATTATTTCTCTGATATTTGGACAATACTTTATTCTACTGAAATAAGCCATATCTCTCGAGTTTCTTTTATTGTAGCCAATAAATATTTTATTGCTAAAATTTTAAAAGTGCTCCCACAGAAGTTGTATAAGACTTTTATTGACAAGAACAAAGCTGTTACAAGGAAAAACAATTGTTTATTTCTTATTTTGCAGTAAATATCTAATCTGTTTACAGAAAATGTCCCCAGTGATTGTGCAATAAAGAAAAGGAGAACATCTCACTGCAGTGAATAGTATGTGTTGCCTTTACTTTGCTATAGCCTCTTGTTGTTCTATCTACAATCCTTTTCAGTATATCAGTAAAAATAATTTTTTATATATAACATCTTGGGGTATAATGGCAGGGGACTTGAACAAATGTTCTTGAGTTGTTGGAACCAGGTCCCTGGTACCTTTTCCAATAATTGATGGAGGTCATTTAAAACAATATTTATTTTTGTCCCCATGACTTCTGGAGTAATTTGTTCCACAGTTGTGCCATTCTAAAGATAGGAAAATGTCCCCTAAGCTGCCACCTATTTTTCTTGTCTCTAGGTTATAATCCCATGTTCCTCTGCCTATATTGTCATATCCAACAAACTAACTTTCTGTTTGTTTTTTATATTAGCTTAAATAGCTCTTTTTTTCTCCCTCATGAATGCTATCCTCTCTCTCAATCCTTCCTTAGGGAATTTAAACACCAAGTACATTCAGTGCAAGCTTTCTTTTGTAAGGTATGCATGTTATACATTTTTCCCAGCTACCTGTTCATTATAACAGCGTTCTCTCTAACTGCTTTAGTGTGAATTCATGTTTCTCATTATTAAACAGAATGATAAATCTTACTTCAGGTAAGATATCAACAGTGCCTGCTATTTCTCATGTAATTACCTTTTTTGATACATCCTACAACAGTTCTTGCCTTTTCACAGCTTCACCATATATTAATAATCCGGTTCCTCCTCCTGAAGAATTCTTGAGCCCTGAACTAGTAGCAGAAATTAGTATTTGTTCCAAAGTATATAATTCTGTGTCATAAATATAAAAAGTTGAAGAAGTAATGTTCATTACTATTCAAAGTACATTCTGTATGCCCTGAAGATTTTGGCACTGGGATAATAGTACAGAGATATTTAGGGAAAGGCAGCCAAACTAGATCCAGTCTCACCTTTATTTCCATTGAGCAGTGGTGTTGCTGACTATCTATGAGACATAACTGCACTTTGTTCACAGGGAACTAGCTTTCAAAAAGCTAGGAGGGCTGCCATGAACCAAGACCTAGGAATGAAAGCTAAGTTATGAAACAGTGCAGTCATCCTCTCAAGAAAATCCAGGATTTGTTATATGCTTTAATTTTGCTAAGCCATAAGCAATATGTTTCATTCACAATGAATGAAACATATTTATTTCTTATTCTTATTTATTTTTTACCTTTACATGTAAATTAATTTACATTTCTTTCTTAATTTCTTTCCAACTTTATCTTTTATCTTCCTTTCTCTACATATTTTTTTCATATTTGTCATTAGAAGTTTATAACCTTCCTTGTAAAAGCTGAACTCTATTCTTTTCCCTCCCTCCTCTTCTATACTATCTTCATTCAGTTCAGCTACAATGACATCTCAAAGCTCCTAATTTTCCATTACAGCAGTTTTTTTCTTTCATTCATTGCATATGAAGGTAGAGTTTGAGTTATATAAATAGAACAAAAAAAATCCTTTTTATTTACTGTCATGTATTTTATTAATTAAAACCTGCAGGTTTTAAGAATATCTGAGATTTGTTTTTCTACCAACAGAAGGGCTAGCAGGCTATTTTTAGAAATATTTGAAGATTGCAGTCAATTCTAATTTGGCTTACAATACTGTGTAGGTGGTTGCATATCTTGAAAGCATGTACTACTTTCAAAAAGGAATATTTACACATTGCCTACATATATATTATACTAATCCATAAAACATATAGACTTAGTATTTTAGAATTGCATTGCAAGTTAACCCTTCAAAGCTTTATGCAAAACTGTTATTCATATTTGATTATTCTACAGTTTCTCACATATTATATGTATTTAAATTAATCATTATCTGTAAGGATTTCCAATAATTTCTTGTAGAAGAATAGTCACAGACTCACACAAAGAGATTTCAGAAGTGCATGGCTTTTCATTTTGCAGTTGTATAACAAAACATGTTTTTAACTGATTTGAAACAATAAGGAATGTTCCAACATGATTTTAATTGCTTATTTCATCATAATTTAAAGTCCACATGAATCTGGAAGATGTTGGGAACAAATGTCTGGTAGAATTACTCCAAGTTAATTAACACATAATTAAATCTGAAAATGTCAAAAGAAAAGACAAAGATGTCAAGTCATTTTCAACTATCTCATCCTAATGTGATTAGAAAAGTAATGATGACAACATAAGGTTTTTCAACTGGAGATAAAGGATCCAACAAATAAAATTATACACCATCCACCATATTTTCTCATTTTATTTGGCACTGCATTCCATTTTCCTTTACTCTACTCTGCCTTGTGACCTGCTCTTGCAAATAATTTGAATTATTCCACAGTAATTACAAAAGCTTTATATCTGATAAAACTTACTATCTTATTATTTATTTTGGTTTGGAATAAAAGTAGCTTCAATTAAAATCAGAGAGGATAAATGAAATTTGGAATTTAAATGCAGGGAAAACACAAGACAATTTTTAAATATTCTGGTATCTTACCATGCACAAATTAATTTTATTTAGTCTTAAATTTTCCTTTTCTCAGCCTGAAGTCAGACGTCAGCAAAATTAGCTGATTAGCTGGATTTGTCACTAGAGCAATGTGAAAAATCAAAGAATCCAATACTGCTATGAAAATCAATGTGTTTGGCAGATGTGTGTGCATCATTGCTGGCTTGCTGTGTGCTTGCCATAAAATAATGGTATGGTTTATGAATGGCAGTTATCACTGGAGACACATTACAACTAAGAGCTTTATTTGAACTATTAATTCTTAAATAAACTTATAACTTCAATCAGTGGGAAGATCTGATTAAAAACTGCTTGCATATTAAGGAACTGTAGGGACATTTGGTAATGAACTAATCACTGCTCAGGTTTTTAGCAAGAACAAATAATCACTTCTTGAATACAAGGTTCTAGTGAAAAAAAAAAAGATCATTTTAATTCACAAGGTAAAACACCAACTATATGGAGCCACATTAACTCTATATCAAGTATACGAAATAAAATATCATGTTACCTGTAAACTCACTGAGGAGCTAATTCAGTCTTATCAGTTAACCATTATATTGTTGTCAATACTTTAAAAAATCTATTATTTGAAATAACCATTTTTATACTACAAATACCCAAATAGTATACTAGATATTACCAATCAAAAATATTTCTTCCTCTGAAAGACTCAATTTAAAGCTACCACTTAAGCCATAATGCAGTAACCTTACTAGTGTCACAATTCCTCTATCTTTATCATATCTCTACATTTCACATTTGACTTGATCAACACTGTGTTACATGAATGATTTTAAAGCCTTGCTTTCATGTTTGTTTGTTTTGTGGAATTCTTTTAAAACCATTGCACCAATTTTTAATGATTATACCATCTACAAAAGCACAATGTTTTCTTGTTTCAACAAGACTTGAATCTCACTGTTTGCCACTTTTGAAATGCAATAGCCTTGAAACTATCAATCAGAAACATGTTTTGTCCTAATTTCTTTTGTGCAGGTACTGTTGAAATGTTACACACTATTGGCAATTAATGAAAAAAGAAAATTTCTATGTCTCTGTCATTAAACCACTCAAAGTATTACAAAACTTCAGCTGGCCACAGTGAGTTTTAGATCAAACCATAATTACAGGAATTTAAGATTGCAAGTAAGAATACTTATGACTGTCTTTTAATTTGTAAGCTCTTATCAAGGACTGTGTTCACTGATTTTGAACATCCCTGTTTGTTTTTTTACTTCTTCCTCTCCAGTTTCACTTTCCTTTTCATCCTTAATAATTTGTGGAATCTTTTGTACTTTCATATTGACTCATATGTATTTCCTATACATTTCATCTTTCCAGGTGACATTTTGAATGTTTTCCAGAGTTCTTCCAGTTTGTCTATTTTAGTGTATTGCACTTTGTTCATTGTCTTTCTTAATTCACTCAAAGTTAATTTTCTGAGATTTAATATACTAATATTCTTGTATTATATAGTTCAACTCATTATTATGATGTGTATAAGCAACTGTTGGCAAATGTTTCCAAGCTTCTTTTTAAATTTCAGTCCTCTTATCTGTCACAATGAAATGGCCTACTATGTACTTTCAGCTATGTTAGTTACAATTTTCAACTGCTGTCATTCAGTGATATCCAAGACTACAACAGTTTCTTCTTTTAAGTAAAAAGATGATATTTTTAGTTTTAAAAAATCTTAGGTCCACAACAGCTGCATGCTGTTCATCTGTGTCAGGTCTGACAACATAAGAGCTTCTTTTTATATTAATTTTCTTTCAGTAAAGTCCCTGTTACAATACATATTCAACTTCTGTAATGATATTTCCTTTGTTTTCCTTTAATTTCCATTGTGGTTTCAAAATGGAAGCAGAAGTTATTAAAACAAAGGAAATGAGAAAATTATTTTAATTTTGTAATATCTAAGATATGGAGAAGAACATTACAAACTATTATTATGGAATATAACATGTATTTTTTCTTGTTTTTACTGATAGAAAACAAGTCAAAATACATGCTGTTACTACAATTCAAACATTGCTGTCTGAGCCCATTTGCATATTTAAATTGTGAGGAAAACACAATGTTTTCCCCCATAGAATGCTAGCTTGTGAAATGCATAATAAATTAGGTAAGACAGCAGAAAAAAAGTGGAATTTCCTTATCTTGGTTGATTGTACTGCTATTTGAAAAAGATTTCAGATTCTCCATTGATGATTAATTAACATACAATACACTGTTTAGCAACACCTGCCCTGCATCAGCCAAATTTGCTTTTGAGTAAGACTAGTAAGTAGAGTCATCCAACAATTAAGTTTCTAGGGATCCATTTTTAATGTAAGGGCAGCTGGAAGAGATTCATAGAGCTTGGATAAAAAAAGCTAGACAAAAAAGGGTGGTACACATTTTCTTAATTAACTTCCACCATCCAGCTGGCGTTTTACTTTTGGGCTAGAGCAGAGGTCCGCAAACTACGGCCCACAGGCCAGATACGGCCCGTCAGGGTCCTCAAAGCGGCCCGCGGGTATTTACAGGACTCCCCCCCCCACCCCGCCCCTGTGCTGGGGGGAAACCAAGCAGCCGCAGATGACTTCCTGCCACTTAATCCACGCCCCGGCCAGAGCCTGGGTGCGGCAAAGTTCCTTCAGTCCCTTCTGGCCACCCTTTCCGGACTGCGGGGCCAGGCTAGGGAGAGGGGCGTCGGCATCAGCAAGGTGGGCGACTCCCCCGTCATTTTTTTCCAAACTATAGTCCGGCCCCTGACAGAGTCTGAGGGACAGTGAACCAGCCCCCTGTTTAAAAAGTTTGAGGACCCCTGGGCTAGAGTGATATGCCTTCTCTCCCTATAGAGGGAGGTTCAATCAGAATCTACAGGTTTCCTAGTCATGAAAAAGTGACTAAAAATAACATTCAGTGTACTCTTTCTGACAGTCACTTAGAATTGCTTGCTCTCATCTTAACAGGTTTTCTTCAGGACTCATAAGTACCCTTGTAGGTCATTTTAGGTCCAACATGTTGTAGATGTGTACAGCCTATAATTGCAGACCCTACAGCCACAAGGGTCAGCGCTAGACCTCTCAGGGCAAGAGTTCCTGAGACCAAGAAGTCAGTCAAATATCCTGCTGCCACTGAGCTTTTGACCTTTTGATGTAACAATAACAGTGCTTTAACTATTTTGTTAATATAACTATTGGAGAGATTCCTGTATAATCCTTTTCAGTAGCTCTGGAATCTAGGTGACCCCTTGATAACCCTTAGAAAAATAACTAGAAAGACAGAGAAAGTGAGGAAAGAAGGAAAGGAGGAAAGAAGGAGGAAAAGACAAAGAGAGGGAAGAGGAAGGGAACATATGAAAACAGGCAGACAAGATGGAAAAAAATTTACTTTCCTAACAGTGCAACTAGCTGAATTGATTAACTGAGGATTAGAAGAACATGATAGACAGCACACAGATGAAATAACATGAGAAGAGTGGAAGTGAAGTGAGGAAGAGCAGTAACATAGGACTGCCTTTTCTAGGGGCCAGGAAGCATCAGAGTAAACTGCTTGCTTTATGCCACTTCAACAGATGAAGAGTAAACTACTAGCTACATGGTTTTCCAGAGCTTCTCACAAGTGCATAGAGCAATAGAAATCTCCAATTTCAATTTTTTTAAGACTATTTTTATTTCATCACTTTGCTAAAATGGATTTAAAATACAGACGTGTGTATTTGAAAACTGAAGTACTACAGTCACTTCCCTGAACATTATGATATTCATAAAACCAACAACTGACGTATACGAGTTTCTGTTGTTCTTTGACAGTGGAAAGATTAGAGCCTTGGAAAAGAAAAGCACTGTAGAAGTGAAAATTATTGATTAATTATAGGTTTAGATTCCATTGTAGATTTGCCCTTCAGGGAGCTATGAGTTCTAAATGAGCTGTTAACTTCTATTTAATCTAGAACATTAGGTAGCTGGCAGATTTCTAGTATTAATACCCTTGTTTATGGAGAGGTGGCTGTCTTTCTGGTTTTTGAGATAAAGTGTCATTGCTATAAATATAAATTCATCTTTAGATGAATGCTCATTTACTACCTGTGTTTGCCTTTATTGCAGACAGTCTGAATTTCAGAGTTTTTTCTAGGTCTAATAAGGCTGCCACAACAGCATCTTCCAGAAAACAGCCTGTGCCAATTTATCCTTCTTACACAGAGCGGTAAAGATGCCCTAAGCATAAATACTTTTCTCGAAATGCTTGTACATTGTAAAGACTAGGATTTGCACTTTAGATACATAGAGTGTTAAATATCTCATGAAAGGACTCCTACAAACATGTTTTGTTTTAGCATGTGCAAGAATACCTAAAGAAGATAAAAAGTGTGTCTATTTTCAGTTTGTTGTTTAAGTTTCTTCACCATTCCAGAACACTCAGTAAACATAGGTCAAAATTTTTTCATAAGAAGTAGTCATGTCTGGACAGTGATTTATATATCCTTACAGAAAGTGAAAAACAACATTAGACAAATTGTTTCTTTTAGGTCTATTTTTCTCTCCAATGGCTACAAAGAGTCTGCTGGGAAGCATTCACCTTAACCACAATAATTTCTAAAGCCTGTCCTGTCCTCTCTAAGCTTGTCTTTTTTCTTTCCGTTTTCTCTCTGAAAAAAATAACGCCATGTTCTGGTCTCTACAATGTCATTGTCCTGTAAACTGATGAGTCTCCAGTATATCTTCAGTGCTGGACAAACACAGTAGATTGTCTATACAGAATGGAAGTACAATGAACCTCATATTCACAGCAGTTTGCTGCCTAACATGGATAAACTTGTTAAACTGAGTTAATGGGAAAGTACAAATCATCATCATCATTGTAAGAAATCATCATATCTATGTATTTGATCTCTGATGGTCTGTCAGAGATATTAAATGAAGGATGTTTCTATTTATGTCCTGTATTCAAAAGCTGGGGAAAGAACTTGCATTTCTAATTCCGTCTTGATCACTCATGATTTTTTATTTTTTTTCATACAGAAGCTTACATAAGCTTGCTGGGAAGTACTTGGTTACTGCATGGTTTATTTCCAGACATGCTGTTCTGCTGATGTGCTACTTCTTAAATAAATTTGAAGCTAAACATGAATGATATAGATTAATTTATATATCTTCAAATATAAGAATTATTCAGATAAAAAAAATTTAAAAATTCAGGTGCCTATTTACACCTGTTTATATTTGTTATTGTTTACAATCAGTCTCATAAGCATGACAAGAAAATATTTTCAGTTTCAATTAATATTTCCATTGAATCATTAATATATTTTCATTGAGAAAAAAATCTAAAATATTTAAATCCCTTTAGTTTTCATTCTACTTGGGTAATATAGTTATTCTAAAGAATTAGAAGGAATTTAAGCAGTAGATGTTTGCTTTCTAAATATGACTTCTTCTATCTCCTTCCAAAGACAACAGAACAGATAAAACTTGTTGCCAGTACAAGCAGTGATTTTCACCTAAAAGATAGACAAAAAGCATCAGACCCACACTGTTTTAAAAAATGGGATTACTAGGTAAAATGACTACCTATGGACATGTTTGAAGTGTCCTAGTTGGGTAGGATATTAAAGTAACTGTCCATTATACTCTTAACAGCTATAATCTCATAGAGTGTTATTTACCAAATGGTTCCCTTCTCCTTCTAACTGTACAGGGAAGGGTCCTACGGCACAGCTCAATTAAAACTACTCTGACAGGGGAAGACTGCTTTGGCAGACAGTACTATTGGTCTTTCATATAAAAGAGCCCTGGGAACACAACAAGCAATCTCTGCACCATAATGGATGAAATAGAGCTAATGTTCAGTGGTGCACTACAGATTTACTAAGTTAATGTAAGTTGACTGTACTTTGACAAACCATGCACAGCTTTCTAGAAATGGTTTCACATTTTAATACTAGGCTGCCTAGGTGTCAGTTTTGCTACTTCAGTCCTGTAGTGCATGTGAAATAAGATCTAGATTTACACATAAAATTTGCTTTGAAATAATAAAGAAATCCAACAAGGGAATGCACCATCATTTCTCATATTTTCTGGTTAGCCTATGAACTCATCATTTTTTTTTCCTTTTTTTTCTTTTCCTCTCTTTAAACAAACAAACAAACAAACAAACAAAACCCAAACATTTTAATCTGTCTTAGTTTGCTTATATATGTTTTTCAGATTAAAGCCATGATCACTCTACATGTTGTATATTGGTTTTCATAAAATACATATACATAAAAAGGGGTATCTAAATCTATATCTGTACCCATATCTGTATCTATATCATCTCTGCCTATCTTTCACATCTCTACCTATTTTCTGTACATATATATAACATACATATGTATGTATGTACATACACAGTTTGTTTATCTGTTTGTGATTTACATGTGTCTTCCTCAAGAACAAAACTGGATTTTGCTAACATTCATTTTGTTACTTCAAGGCCAAAGTAGTCAACCCACTAATGCTGTCAATGATCTTCTTACATATATATAATGTACATAATCCTGCTTCTTGATATTTTTACTAAGTAAAATTATAGTTCTAAATGAAAACTGTTGTATTCAAGATTCAGTGGTTTCAGTTGTGACCCTTTAGGACCAAACCTTGCAAACAGAACTCTGAAACAGCAAAACCAAAATATTGTAGCAGACTTCTATTTTCTTTCTTGCAAAAGTCAAAATTATTGCATGTAAATACAGTTTTTTACAGGTTTAGCTATTAGATATTTTCAGCAGCATGCACATTTTGATATCGCTGTTTTCTGAAAGTGAAATTCCAGAAATATCTGACAAATGACATATTTACACACATGAAAAGTTGGTTTCTATTTGCCATTTATAATTTATTAGTGATCATTTCTCTAATTTCACTCAGTAAATTTAGTAAAGGTGGCCATACATAAATACCTGTTATTACATGATGGCAATTCATAAATGCAATTTTTTCTATGTAACTAAATTTGTATGTACATTTTAGGTGCCTACTGAGCACTGTTTTAAAATATCCTGAAATATGTTAAACAAAAATGCTTCTATTTTCTTATGCAACAAAAAATTTCCAGATATTCTCCTTATACCAATAAGAGACCTGTGGGCTACTTTTGAGGTATAAAAAGCATGGAAAGCAAGGAAAGACAGGTAGTTTTCAGTAGGCATATAGCCCCCTTTCAATATGTCATTGAAAGCCATTCCAAGGTTCCACTCACTGAACACGTCTTAACTATATTAGAGAAGGAAATCGTGGGTCACAGCCTAAATTGAGTTCCACATTAGTATGATAAATTATTGTGGCATCTGAAGTTGCAAGTCAGCTGTGAATAATACACAGTTTTCCTATTTCAGTGTTTTTAACTTAGTTTTAAAAACCATGCTGATATACAACATAAGAAAATGCAAGAAAATGCCAAAACTATCCTGAACTAGAATATATAAAGAAACAACAAGAAAACAGGAGTTTTTATTACTCTTTAAGGAAAATGTCTGTAATGTTAAGTGCAGCACTTAAATGCTGACTTAGAGTGCTTAAACTTTGCTTTCAGAGAACCCTCAGTACCCATCAGTCTTCTGCTGCATCTGAATTGCCTCCTAGAGATTCTTCTTCATATCTCTTAATTATTGGTGAACCTCATGGGTACATCTAAAATGTCATTAAATACTTAGGCAATTTTTAATGTAACAAAAATACATTTTCATACCTAAGAACAGGGAAATTCCTTTCATTTCTATTGACAAGATTATCATGGAATCATGGAATAATTATAAATGGTTTTGGTTGGAAACAACTGTCAAATATTATCTAGTCCAACCCCCCACCATGGACAGGGACACCTTTCACTTTTTCAGATTGCTAAACGATCTATCAAACCTGACCTTGAGTACTTTCAGTGGTGGACCGTCTACAACTTTCCTAGGAAACCTTTTCCAGTGTCTCACAATCCTCATTGTAACGAATGTCCTCTTTATGTCCAATCTAAATCCAACTTATTTCAGTTTAAAATCATTGTCCCTTATTCTGTGACTACAGCCCCTGGCAAAAGGTCTCTTTCTCTCTTTCATATAAGCCCTCTGTATATTTTGAAAGGCTGCAATAAGATCTTTCCAGGGTGTTCTTTTTCTTCAGGTTGACCAATCCCAACTCACAGCTTTTTTTTCAGAGGAGAGGTATTCCAGCCCTCTAGTCATTTTCCTGGCCCTCCTCTGAACCTGCTGCAACAGGTCCATGTCTTTCTTGCACAGTGGATGCCAGAGCTGGATGCAATAGTCCATGTGAGGTCTAATGAGAGTGAAGTAGAGTGGGATAATCACCTCCCTTGACTTCTTAGCCACACCTCTTTTGATGCAGCCCAGGATACAATTAGCTTTCTGGGCTTCAAGCACACCTTGCTATCTCATGACCAGTTTTTCATCCACCAGTATCCCCAAGTCCTTCTCTACAGAGCTGCTTTCAATCCATTCATTCCCCAGCCTGTATTGCTACCGGGCATTGCACCAACTCAGATGTAGGACCTTGTACTTGGCTGTGTTGAACTTCATGACTTTCACATGGACCCACATCTGATGCTCATTAAGATCAACTATCTTCTGGATAAAGAAGAAATAGGATGAGTGTTGAATGGGAGATTAAATTTTTCTGGACACACTAAACATTTGAGATCTAGAAAGTAGATTAATGCATATCTTCATGCAGCAAGTGTTCCATAAAATGTTTGTTGTTGGAGTTCTGTTGCTCTTACAAAGTAAATGTGGAATCTGCTGATCAGATCCAGCCTCTTCATATGATATATAGAAATTCTGAAACCTTTAGTATCACCTTAATATGAAAATAATGGTACATCAAGGAGACAAGATAAATAAGTCTTCCTGAAGTAATCTTAATTTAAGACAGATGTGCATATTTATTCTACAAGTGCATCGCTTTTGCTTTGGTTTTTTTTCTTTATTTTGTTCTGAGTTTGGGTTTGGTTTTTTTTAAAATTTCTGTGTTGTTGATTTTTTGTGCTCTGAATAAATGTTTTTGTATGCATTTTAATCTTATTCTTGCATCAGGCAAGTGGGATTTAACATGAACAAGTGAAGCAATATCATTGCCTAGCTTTCTGACAAATCTGTAAACCCTGAGAAATTTTAACAAATGTTTCATTTCCCAGCATGTTCTCCACTGCATCAAGAGAGTCTTGGAGAGATTCACTGGTTCATGAACAGGCCACAGAAAAAGAGCTGGTACCATAAGTTCAGAGGAGGAAGTTGTTTCTTCCAATAGTCATTATAATGTTGATGACTCTATGACAAGCAATGTAATGTTATTTGGACTTTAGGTATGAGCCTCTACACTAAATATATTAGAGTAGATTTGAAATTGTCTTGCCAAATAGTAGGAAAATCCATTAGCAAATGAGTACTTCTGGAGCAGCTGGTGGTTCAATTTACTGTAAATGCATTGGCAAGGTTTGGTTTTGTAACCTGCAGATGAATTTTAAAATCTGTTGAATGGAAAACTGTTTCACTCAGCATCTAGAGCTAGTGTAGTACTACTGCCATCGGAAACCATTATGCTTTACTTTTCTTGCAGTTATTTGAATCAAAAGTTGGAGTTCCCTATGTTTTGCAGAACCTGTCAAAAAGATAAATCTCATGTAGAGCTTGTTTAACACCTAAGAGTTATGAGAATCAGAGTTTAGATGTAGTTCCTAGCCCACATAAAAGGAAATAAACTTTGGATTTTTTTGTAGGATAAACAAACATATAATCTGCTCAGAATTTACAGTGATGTTCAGATCTATTTTAGATGTCTCTATTTAAGTATCTACAATAGACTTATCTACATGTGAAGCACATGTCTAAACACCCATTGTAACTGGTGCAAATCAATAAATATAGTTAGTAATGTTAGGGGTACTATTCCTAAATAGACTCCCATGTTCAGTCAGCTAAACTATCCTCTATGTTTCATTGAGATCAGCAGGATTAGAGAACTTCTCATTCTTGGAACCTATAAAAAACTCAGAAATGCTCCTATTTGTCATCAGATGTCAGAGCACTGTGCGCATTAATAGGTCTTAATAGGCTCAACCTCAAGGTAAGTTACTATCATATTTAGGTTGAGTAGAAGAAGACTTTATGCTTCAGTACATAGGTAGAAAACTATGCTGTGGTGTCCAGTGCTGGGCTGAATCAAAATTTTAGTCTAAATTTGCCAAATGTTTTCATTTAACAAAGAAACCAGAAAGTTATCACCAGAAATGTATGTCACCCTATCCAAATGATATGGCACAAATAACTTTCTGGAAGTTATAAATTCTGCTTATTCCCCAGCTATGAAATCTGGATCTAGAGTTAGTTGCCTAAACACAGGCTTGTAATATCATTTTGGACATAGTGGGATACAAGACCTATAGCTAATGCCCTGTGAGATCTTCAGTTCCCCTAGTTTGTCTTGTTTCTAGGCTCTGCCAGAAAAGAGTAAATACCCTAAATTTTTTCAAATGGCACAAGGTGACTTTTTTTTCCACAAATGAATCCTGACATTATTGCCTACCTTGATCTACAGATTTCTTAAAACCTAATGTAAAGTCAGATGAATGTAAGGACTGGCGTCCGGAAGATCTCAGGCTGGCACGGAAAGATAGGAGGGGCATAGAAGCTGGGTGGCTAGCTTGCTTATCGCGGGAACGCACAAGAGATAAG
>JAVSBS010024268.1:17281-30830 GCA_033124195.1 Coracias cyanogaster
GGGGGGGGGGTGGGAAGGGATGGGGGTCTGGGAATAGTCTGTATTAACATGTGTTATAGTCATCCTTGGGTGGCTATAAGATGCACATTTAAATTATTATTCTGATCTAGGATATCCGGCTCTGGCAGGGGGATTGGACTAGACGGTCTTTCGAGGTCCCTTCTTCCAATCCCTAACATTCTGTGATTCTAACACATTTATACATTTTCTGAACTGACCTCTTAATTATATATAAATCCTGAAATAAATGAACTAGCAAGTCAAATTTCTTCCAAGTATCCATTAATTTGAATTTTATTATAATTTAATTTTTCTATTTTGGAAGTAAACTAAGACTTGTCTATAAAAACAATCATCCATTGTGTTAGAAATAAGCTTCATAGTGTCTTTCAAGCAAAACTAATTTGACTTTTTTAGGCCATATTATACATTTTTGTTGTTGTTTTAATTTTTCACATTATTTTCTTTGTTGAAGAGTTAGACTTTGTTTTCTGTTCCAGCTGCTTCTTTATCCATACAAATCCAAAAGGACTAAGCTCTTTTCTTTTATAATGCTCTTTAAAGAAAGAACAGGGACTAGCCTTTCACCACACACTGTAAGTAGTAAAACTTAGCCCAGTGCTGCTGTAGTAGTTCAGCATGCTTCTGGCTGTGTCCCTCAGGATGATAGAACTGTGGATGAACCAGAAAGCCTTCACTATACATTAGGAAAATAAAAGCATTTGTATATCTTTATCAACATCAAATAAGGATGCATTTGCCTTCACAGCCAAGATTTTAATGCCCTGAAGAGACTGTTGTTCCTAAAAATAAATGTAACTTTATATTAACTCAATTCAAGTTACTCAACTTGAATGTTTAGCCCAGGGCTTGCAGAAGATAAAAGTCTCTTGTGAGCATGTTGTTTTTTGCTTTGAAAATAAAAATCAAGCAGTGTTTTAGGTGTGTGTATTGTTGACTTTTCTCAAAATTCTGACTGTTAATTTCCAATTTCAAAATATAAAGTAAAAAATACATCTAGTTGCAGAATTTTTAAATCTTTCTATTGGTCTTTACTTAAAAGACAAATAAATTTCATATGGTCTATATAAAATCACACACATTTCTTTAAATTTTTCACAAACAGAAAACCCCATAATGGTTCTTAAGTACAGTGAACAAGAGGAAAAGAAGAGGAAAAAGGAATGTGTGCAACCATAATATAAATCGAGCATGTCATGGTGTTTGCAGGGAGTTACAGCTCTCTAACCCTCTTTTTTAAACACTCCACAGGAGACTTTTTTCTGGGTGGAAGGGTTCCATACCTTTCAGTTTGCCACCACATTTGGATCAGCCATAGGTCTTGTGCACCATCTATGGATGATTCCCTCACATCCTCATTAAAGGCAGCAACTGCCAGAATATGCTATAGGATAACCTCTTCAGCCCTCCAGAGAGCTTTGTGAGGCAGTGTACTTCGCTCAGCTTATTTTCTTCACCAACACAACAAGGAGTCTCAGCTGTGGACTAAATATTGTCTCCAAATTTGTATGATGTATTTATGTTTGTCCATCACATTGATTATACTGAAAGTCTAAGAAACAAGCTTTGACTCAACATCTACATTTTAGATGACAAAAGTTAGACAACATGAATCCTAGCCAAAGTGATTAACTACTGTACTCCAAGCTAAGTATTCTCAAAGTATGAAATGTGCCTCACTCATCATATATATAGGTGAAGTCATGTGTACAAGATTGAGGTGTATCCTTATTCCCCCTTGTTCTGAGCTAACCCAAAGCTTTATGGTAGCAATAGATCTTAGTTTGGATTAGACTTCATAATAATTTGGCTTTATAACAGTCTCAGAAAACCAGCTAAGTGATCTAAATGTATGTAATTAGACATGCTTACCACACAACCTCCTTAAAATTAGTATTTTTGGTTTTTGCAATTTAAACCAAAGTGGCACAACTGTTTGTACAGGGAAGAAGAAAAATTTTGGGTAAAGTTGCATAAATTCATTTAAAAACTCATCCAATTAGAGTGGAATTTTAACATCCCCCTCCCCATGCAAAAAAAAAAAAAACCCAAGCCATCAATGAAAAAACACTCAAAACTCCCACCAACCAAAAAAACATCCACAGTTCTTGTTAGGGGTTTTTTCTTGCCAAATTTCATATTCATATTTCTCAATATTTTGCCATTAAACTCGAAAATCATAATGATACTTATTAAAACTTGTAGCTAAGTGATTTTGTTAAGACTTTAAAAATACATCCAAGTGTTGGAGGTTAGATACTGGGTTGACTTTGGTGGTAATGGCTACATTAATATAGTGTAATGTCAACAATTTACTAGGTTAACTATGTGATGTAAATCCTGAAAAATTCTACATAAGAAGTTGTACAAAGCCAAAGTGAATATAACAGAGAGTCGATAAGCAAATTTTATAAATATTAATCTTGGTCTTCTTTTGTAGTAGTAACAAAGTTACATGTATATTTAACACTTCATTTTCCCATATGTGATACATTGTGCACAAGCAAAATCCGTACAGTTGTTTTCTTTCTGATACAAACTGAAGCCAAAAGAGCTGAAGCTATGATTTTATAAAATCTCAAACTATATGTCATTAAGCTTGCTTAGCACTTTGATACAGGTCCTCTAGGGAAAACTCATGATATGCAAAGCATGGTATTAATGGTTCTGTGATCTGTTATTCTCCCTCTCAGAAAAGTGCTGGCACAACAGGTAATTATTCTACAGAGATACCAAAAAGATTATCTTTCAAAGAATATGGATTCTTCTGAACCTGGGTTTTGATAGATTATTAACCTTTGTGCCATTAAAAAGTTCTGGGTAGTTATTTGTGCTTATTATTCTTGATTAATTTTTAATTACTTCAGTATATATAGACTTACTCCTAAACCATTGCACTACACAGCTACTACATAAGTACACTGCAGAGACACTATAGGTACAGAAGCACATCTGCTCCACTCAAAGATACTAGCCTATTTCAAAACATGTATGAAAATGGAATTGCCCCATTGCATTTTAAACGTAAAAATAAGATAAAAACAGATGACCAAACAGACAAGGATGTAAAAATCAGAAAAACTTTCCCCATTAATAACTCTTCTCATCTATTATCTATTACATTCCATCCAATATGTTTTTTATTTTACATTGTTTTGTAATTTAAACTTCCTCCATAATCTTAAACTTTTGATTTTGTTCCTATTTTCATAATTTTTGTCTTTCAGCTACTTCCCAGTTTTTATTTTTATGTTTTATGCTGTATACTTACTGATGTCTGTTCTTATTAATGTGTCCAGTTACATTTTCTACCTTTTATCTGTACATGCTTTTATTTTGTTCTATATGATAATGATCTCATCATATGTATTTACATATTAGAGAAAAACTATTTTCTTACAAGTGCAGACAAAGCAACTTTTGTGAAGAAGCAAAGCCTTGTCACAGAGTAATTTTATGAGTATCAGCATGTCTTTCTCTTAGTTATAACATGTGTGCATAATAGTGTCTTTGAAATATATTCTATAACTCGGGGAAGATGCTTACACACTATTCACCTTGGAAGGAATCCCAAAATGATCAATACTGTGTCACTAGTGAAAAGACCTGGGTGGGATTTAATGCCTACAGATAAAGATTATAAGGCTATTTCCTTCTTTATGCTTATGAAAAATGCTATCTCCTTTAAGCTGTTTTGTAGGTTTAAGTGTAACATAGTTTAAGGTACTCATCTGCTTTGATGTAGACAGCAGAACCTGTACCATGATGTTCTGAAATCAGTTTAAATGAAATAAAATTTATTTCTAAATTTTCTAAAGTCAACAAAAATAGACAACTTTTTTTCAAGTTACTGTATAATAAATTCTTAAAATTATGAAACTAACAGTAAATAAAAACAATACGTGCATCCAAATCCTGAATTTCTTTATTTTAGTTAATACTAGTTGAAGTCAAAGGGAATCTTCCCATGCAGGTGAATGTGATCAATTCCTCAAATTATGTTGCACAGTATAGATTCCTCAGATGCCTTAACACACGTTTCAGAGGGATATTTCGTCTGTTTGCTTGTTTGCCCATAGGAAACACAAAGCTTTTGCTTGGGTTACTACTAGCCCAACAGTCGGGACTCTTCTGCTCTTTTGCAACACAGGGCTTATATATATATATATATACACATTTGTGTGTTTGTATATATAAAGACAGAAATGAATGTGAGAAGTGCTCATCTTGGAGCCACTTATTAGAGGGAATAAAACAGAACAAGTAGAGACCATTCCACAGTCTTACTACTGCAGTACATTGAAAAAATCTCTTGATTAAGGGTTGTAGATCACAGACACATGGCCACTCTGCAGATAGATTAAGAAATGAGTAAATATCTCAATATCCAATCTAACATTCAGTGTCTTAAGTGCTGCATAACCACACCTGTTCCTATATCTAGAAAATCTTTGTGCTGCTCCCTAAAGAGGAACAACTCTCTCGTGCAAAGGACTAAAGAGATTTGGTATTTCAATACACGAGGAAGAAAAAGCAACAACAAAGAGTTTGCAACCTACTTCATGATGTGTGGAAGTAAACCTTACATTAACAGGTAAATAACCCAAGAAATAAAAACACCTGAAACACTACTTGTTCATTTGCTTTCATTTATTTCAGATAGACTGTTAAAGTATCAGCAAAATAATTTCTTTGAGTAAATGCCAAAGGTACTGTGGGACACCGACCCCCAGTGTTTTCAAAATGTTTTCCTAAGTCAGCTAAAGAGAACTACAACTTCCATGAATTATTAGGAAGTCCTCCAGGAAGTGGAAGTTGGAACTCAGAAATCGCGTGAACACGGGGATATAAAAACTGGAGTTAAAAACAAAACCTCCCTTTTTTCTCCCTCGTGCACCATGCTGAAGGACACATCGCTGTGGTCGCTGCCTCGGGATGCACCGGCCTGTGCCCTGCCCTGCTGCTGCAGTCCTGCACAGTCCCTCTCGCTGTCAAGCACTTAACGGACTGCCTCAGGGGAGATCACTGCGCCATGCCCTGTCCTGCCGCCAAGGGGCCGCCGCGCCACCGAAGAGAGAGCCAGAAAGCTGAGGAGGTTGGTCCTAAGGCAGCACTACCGCCCACTGGGGCTGCTCCACAGAAGCCGCCTGGACTGGAGCCAAGCCAAATTCCACTGCTGCCGGCTCTGTGCTAGGCCCTAGTGCTGCCATCACTTCACATTGAAGAGGGGTAGATATATATATACATACACACACGCACATACGCCACTTGGACCCACACTATACCATCTGAATATAGGTGATATTTTGATATAACCAGGCTCTTGTTTACCCTATTCCCTAGCCATCTTCTGATTCTCCTCAAGGGAGTGGCTGGGCGTGGTGTGTCATGATTTCTCTATAGAATAGATACAGTTCATGTGAATATATTTAGCAAAAAATATTAAATATTCATTAGTCTCTACATCTGCCTACGAGTCTGGGGAAGGAAGTATCTCGTTTTGCCCTCAATCCCCTTCCCTTTTGGGAGGCAGCACAGATGCTTGTTGCCCGGACCGTGACAGGTACATATGCCACAGGTACAAGAAAGAGAGACATAAATAAAATTAAAATCATTCCACACATACATAAATTAAGAAATGTATTTATATTTCTGAGGATATAATGCTCTGTCAGTGACACACCATGTCAACATTCCTTTATGTCATCCACGGTGAAATAAATCTGCTTCTTTTTTCCTTCCATCATTCATCTTTTTTGACAGGTAAAATTGCAAAAAAGTGTGTTAATCAAGGAGGGTGGCATGTATGTCTTGTCACTCACTGGAACTCTGAATAATATAACATTTACAAGTAAGATAATTGTCAATATCAGTACTTGTATACATTTAACATATGCTGAAACTAAGTGAGGGATTCAGACAGCTAGAAACAGTATAGAAAAAATCACTTTTGTTGCCCACTTTCATAAGCAAGCTTTATAAGTAGTGTAGGTAGGGTAAAATAAAAATTGATAGATTAATTTAAGTAATAAACCACTGGAGTTTGGTTTTTTTTTTTGTTCGCTGGCTTTCATCAGATGTCAATAAAAAACTTGTGAAGTTTCTGAAGTATCCTGGTAAAGAGAGTATTTTAAGTGTAAGAATCAGAAGCTGGCCACTGCTACACTGGACAAGTATGTTGAGGCACTATCACCACATATATGGCCTTTACTAGGTATACACTACAGAGAAATAGCAGACAGGATGCAGATTAGATAGACTTTGACCTGATTTGATATGCCTGTTAATGTATACTTAAATACATTATAGATATTATACTTTTTTATATATATACACATTATATATATTATATATATAGATTGACTAGAATCAATATTTCTGTGATTACGTCCTTGTGTTATTCTTAGAAGATTTGAGAATCTACAATAATTCAAGAAACAACTAATAACAAAATGTTAAGAAATAGACAGTATAAAAAAATTCATAACATGTGAAATTATGAATAGCTGTTCTCTTACTCACATATGCTAACCATTACTATGTCATGTTTTTTTGCTAATGAAATCCATGTAATTTGAAACTATCTATCCTACACTAGGAAAACAAACAGTATAAACTGGCAAAAGACAAACTGTTTAGCACCAAAGACTGGGGGCGACACTTCTCTAATCCGTTCTAGATTTCCACCGTTAGAGTTAATGGAAAGATGTAAGCTCTTTTAGAAGTACAGTTCATCCAAATACTTCAAGTCTCATTGTAATGAGAGGAATCACAGCCTTAAAGTACTTATTTCTCTCAATTGAAAGTATGGGATACTAGGTTTAATTACAATGAAGCCTCAAGGGCAAGTTATCCAATAAGCCATAAGCGATAGAGATAAATTTCCTTTTAATAACAATGCACTAGTACTTACATACATATCAGTGAAGCAATGATGTCTGAGGTACCCATTCTGCATACCAGATTCTTAAACATGGCACAAATACAGCCCACTGGTATTTGCTATGGTTTGTTACATACCATCTGGAGGCAAACTGATCTATGTTATTTGTTATGGTAAGCTTTGATCTTTTTACACATGGTTAAATTTTAGGATGCCTATGTCAGGTAAGCTGATTTTTCCTCTAGAAGATTCCTGTTTAATTTGGTAATACATCCATTCTGTGAAGTGCCAATGTGTGCCTTCTCATCAGTGTAGCTCTGTTAGCCATGAACTGCATATTTGCTAGGATAACATATATACCATCAAAGCATACTTTTCTTCAGATCCATATTTCCATCATTTTAAGACATATTTTCTAATGCTTTATGTGTCTGATGTTTTGAAATTGTGTTTCAAGATGGCCTTGATACATTAGTCTTAGTCATATGTGCATTTTTACACTAGAGCTCCCATGTGTCTTGGAGTCTTTGGAAATTCAAGGTACAAACTAAAACTAAAATATAATACCTTTGTAAGTACTTATTATTTATACAATAATGGAAATGTTTTTGATGGATTGGTTTTGTTTTGGGTTTTTTCCCATTTAATACCATTTAAGGTTATAACAAACTCAGCATTTGCAGTAAACTGAGATGAATGCCATCTGGAGAAACTTCAAAGTTGTGGGAATAAGAATACTTCAGTAGAAGAGACATGCATTAATGTAAGAGATTCTGTCTAACTGAATGAATGTAAAGAAAGAAATGCTGCCTACAAAATTTTCAACCATTCTATTATAATAATTTAGGAATGGTTTTGTAGCATATTGCCTGTATTGCTAGTTTTATTCAGCTGTCCACATTTAAAGAAGGAAATAAAAAAATTTATAAATATACCTTTTGAAATCCCTTTTTATCTGTTCTCCTCTTCCTTAGGCAATACCCAAACTTATTTCATTTATTCTATTCATGCTGTATTGCAGAACTTTTAAATCTAGTATCTATAAAACTCACTTTTTGATTTTCTATTGCTATTGTTTCTTGGCAATGTTTTCATACTTTCTCAGAAATCCTGAATACTGATCTAAATAGCAAACAATTTTTATAAGTCAAGAAGGAAGATTGTGGCTACCCATGAGCTCTCAAATATGTTATTCATATATAAGGTTTAAAATTACAGAAGTCAAATTATTTGATCATTAAAAAATATTTTCAGTTTCAATTATATCTTCAAGCATTATTTATTTCAAAATGATGTAGAAAGTATCTGAGGGTCTCCAGCTGATTAAGAAATTTTTCTTTCTATGGTTTATTAAAAATAAAAATCAAAGTAGCTTATCATGTTGAATCAATAGATAGAAGCAGAAAAATTCCCTGATCTCAGATTCTCTCTCACTATGATGTAAATTATCAGTGATTCATAATTCAAATGGAGTATTCCTTCAAGGAGAAATGATATATACCCAGAACCCCAAGTACTAAAGTACTAAGAAAGTATTTGAGAAGTATAAAATGCAAATTGTAGTGATTTGTTGGGGAAAAAAAAAAAAAAGTTAATGATAGAAACCCTCAAAATAGACAAAAAAACCTCCAAAACAGAGCTGCAAGCAAAGATCAGAAATGAATGTATTAGCTCAAGACCATTTTAAAAGTACTGAAATTCCACATTTCAGTGCTTGTTTATAGCCCTGAATATATAGTGGATATACATAGTGGATGGGTGTGATAAAACAGGCAACATTAGATTTTCTAGATTTAGTGCATGCCATCCACCGCTGTGATTGCCACTTCAAAACAAATGGAAGCTCCCTGTAACTCAATGACTGACTCTTAGCATCTGAAGTCAGATTATGCAAGAATTCATGGGCGGTGTACAGTTCTAATCTGCTCTCGTGGAACCCCACCTAGATTACTGAGTCCAGCTCTGGAGCTACCAACACAAGAAGGACATGTTGGAGTGGGTCCAGAGGAGGGCGTCAAAGATGATCAGTGGGCTGGAACACTTCTCTTATGAGGACAGCCTGAGAGAATTGGGCTTGTTCAGTCTGGAGAAGAGAAGGCTCCAGGGACACCACTGTGCATCCTTCCAGTATCTGAAGGGGGCCTACATGAAAGCTGGGGAAGAACTTTTTATAAGGGCTTGTAGCAATAGAATGAGGGGCAATGTCTTCAGACTAGAAGGGGGTAGATTTAGATGAGAAAAAGTTCTTCACTCTGAGGGTGGTGAGATACTGGAACAAGTTGCCCGGATACTCCATTACTGAATGTGTTCAAGACCAGGTTGATCTAGTGGCAGGTGTCCCTGCCCATGTCGAAGGGGTTGGAACTAGGTGATTTTCAAGGTTCCTTCCAACCCAAACTGTTCTATGCATTCTAGAAGGTTCACTTTCTATATCTAACAAATATAGATTATTTGCAAAACTTAGTAAGGAAGATGCACAAAATATGCTGCTATATAGACCTTTCAAACATGTTTCCAAGTTTCAGATGTATTCACAGGTCTCTCCATTAAAGTGTCAATTTAAAATCGCTTAGCCACAGCCCAGGTGTGAAAATCTAACCAGCTTGTCATGATGTATGGGCTAAATTTACTGGTATTCACTGTGTATTTCACAAAATCATGTATAGATTCAACTGAACTGCAAAAAATCTGTCCTAAAAACTTCAGTATACTTCAGTATTGTTCTAATTAACTATACACTCTACTGTATCACTTTTAAGTATAATCCTTATTTATATCAGTTGCAATGTAATCTTGCTGGAGACCTTGTTCCCTATTAAAATTGAAATTCTCTGTATTTCCCCATCTGGACTTCCAGTATTGCAATTATCTGCTTAAGGCAAACATTAAATATTAGTTTCAAATTATGGTTTCAAAGAAATTTTCTAAAAAGTCAATGATAAGATGGAATTTTGAATGTAAAGGTAAGGGTAGTGATATTCTTCAAAGCAGTATTTAGGAGAAGTGCCTTTATTTGAGCAAATAGTATTGCTAAATATTATTGGAGTTGCAGTCAGTTCATAACACTTCACCTCTGCTGCTCTTTCCTCCTCACACTCTTCCCCCATTGCAGTGTGTGATCCAATATGGATCATTCCCATAGGCTTCTGTTCTTCACAAACTGTTCCAGAGTGGGTCCTTTCCACAGAGTCTAATCCTTCAGGGACATAAGAGTGCATCATAGGCCTCCCACAGGGTCACAAGTCCTGCCAGCAAAGCTGCTCCTGTATGTGTTGTCTATGGATTGCAGTTCCTGCCAGGACCCTGCTCCGAAGTGGGGTATCTGTGAGCTGAAACTTCCTTCAGAGCCCATCCACTTCCTCTGGTGTGGTGTCCTGCATGGGCTGGAAGGTGGAAATCTGCTCCAGCATTGTCCCTGGGTTGCAGGAAGACAACCTTCTTCACCACGGTCTTCTCCATGGGCTGCAAGGGAATCTCTGTTTCAGTGTATGGGGGACCTCCTTCCCTCCTTCTTCTCTGACCTTGATGTGTGCAGGGATGCTTGTCTGTTATTTTCTTACTCCTCTCTCACAGCTGCTACACAGTGGTTTTTTACAATTTTTTATCTATATTATGACAGAGGCACGACCAGTGTCACTGCTAGTGCCAGATTTTGCCAACAGTGGACATATTTTAGAGCCAATTGGGACTAACTCTATTCAGTGCAGGCAGAGCCCCTCATCTCTTCTCACAGAGGCCACCCTTGCAGCCTCTCCTTGCCTCATAAACCAAACAGAGTTTTTTTAATGGTTGTAATTGATATTATTAAGGGTTATAACCAATAGCATCAGGTTATTTTCTAAATAGAGCTTTAAACATAGTTCAATTTGACTATTTACCCTCTCTTTCCATGTGAATATAATGTCTTTGCCTTAATGAATGAATAGCAAATAAGTTTTTCCATGACACTTCATGGTGGTCACTTAAAATGTTGGTGCCATTATCATAATTTCAAGCTAATTAGCATATAACAGGAACGCAGTATATCCCAACTATCCTACCCTTCTAATCTCTTATAAATAGTAATCTTTGCATTAACAAGGTCTCATGACCTATGACTAATTAAGTCCCCAAAGTCTTTAACAGAATGAACTTTTGTTGGTAAGAAAAAATGCTGCTGTTCATATACAGCAGCAGTTTTACTCATTAATACTAGACTTATAATCTTTTATTATCTGGAAGGGAAACTCAAGTCATGAGAGCAAAACAACTACAAATATGTCCAGACCCACAATATCTTTAAAGGAAACACAGACATTCCTGCAATTTACCTTGGAAAAATGGTCTGTGGCTCACAATATATTTTATTGTATTAAAATTTATTCCAGTCTAAATCAAGGTTGAAGATAAATGAGCTTGTCAGTTTAGTAAAGACTATATTTAAGAAATAGAAAAGAGTTGTATCTATGCATGTAAAAATCAGCGTTTGAAAAAATACCCAAAGACAGTGGTGAATGACATACTGACAGTCAAAGGCATACACAGAAGTTAGTAATAAAAAATAATATTAGCTAGAAAAGTATGAGTTAACCAAAAGAATGAATATCAAGAGTGAAAATTATTTTGAGAACATTATCTTCTGACTGTTTAGACTTTCAGTTTATTCTTCAAAGCTTTCTTTAAAACTATGATTGTTAAAACATTTGTATTTTTGAATAAAGCTTGGAATGAATGGCATCTGGAGTTACAAGTCTCTAGAAAAGCATAAGATCACAAAATTTTTAAACTATAATATAATAGATGAAAGAGTCTGCTCATTTTGCCACTCAGTCTTTAATAATCTTTCAATCCTTAAATCAGCCTCTGCACACTTGGGATATGGTCTTGACTTGAGAAAGCCCATTCTCAGACTTAGCAGCCAAGTATTTTTGCATTCAGTCTCCTAGGATTAGAGAGACAGTTATCACCTGTTTTCTCAATAGTCAATGAGATTGTGATTCCTCTGACATGAATGAACACAGATCCGCTAGAAAAAAGTAGACAGGAGCAAGGGAAATACATTGTGGAGGAGGCTAAAACCTGGAACCCATCCACTTGTTTTCAAGAGCATATAGGTGGTTTATTAAAATGCATTTCTTCAGACAAAACAGGGAAACGTATGAGATTTCATGAATTTTCTCTCACTTTTTTTGTCTATTCCTGTAGCAGGCTGTCTAGGAACTTTCCCTTTCTGATGTAAATTATAAAACTGCAATCTAGTCTTCTCTGAGGTCAAGGCTTTAATAAACATTCAAATCAGGTGAATAATTAAGCAGTGGTAATGAAAAAAAGAAAAAAGGCTTAAGGCCTTCCCATATGCATGCATTTGAACTACTGAGATAATTTCTTAGCTGGAATAAAGGATCAGGGTCCTGAAAACATTTTTTCTTCCTCTTCTTCTTCCTCTTTTTCCCCTTTTCCATTCACTATGTCCTAACAATACTAGAGAAAAATACATGTTGCAATAAATGTTAAGCATAAAGAAATTGATCTATTTGTGAGTGCGTAATATAACTACTACTGATCTTTATTCCGCAGAAAAAAATAGACTAGTTCAATTCTTAATGGTTGCAACTGAAATGTTAGCAAGTGCATTGGTTTGAGGTCTCTCTGGAAATCTGGGGAAATTTAATAGAAAGATCTATGATTCTTGTGACCACTTTTTTCAGACAATCAACATTAGAAGGTGGTTTGGTAATTATGTTATCTTCAGTTTGTCTGTCACAACTCTAAATGGCAAATGAAACAAGGAATTTTTGCAGCTGTCTTATGCTGATCCCTGGGGCTGGAAGAGTACATACTAACTCTTAATTCTTCAAACTATCTTATTTGCCATTCACCATTTCATTCCAACTTTGTAGTACTATTCATTTCCTCCATTGAAAGTATGGATCCATAGACAATTATCAGATAATAAATACTTCTATGCTAAGTCTTGTTTATGAGAAAAAGAAAGCATACTTTATATATAAAGTCAATAATTTAATCTTAGTATAATTAGTATCTTAACAGTTTAACGTGAAAATCTTTATTAATCAAGTTGCAATTCTTGCAGAAAGTGAAAGAATACATGTATAATGTTTCAGTAATAACAACACAGAACCACAGAATAACAGAATTGCCTAGATTGGAAAAGACCTTCAAGATCATCAAGTTCAATCGTTAACCTAACACTGACAAGTCCTCCACTAAACCATATCCCTAAGCACTACATCCACATGTCTTTTATATACCTCCAGGGGTGGGGACTCCACCACTGCCCCGGGAAACCTGTTCCCAGGCCTGATAACCCTTTCAGTAAATACATTTTTCCTAATATCCAATCTAAACTTCCCTTGGCACAACCTGTGGCCATTTCCTTTTGTCCTATCACTTGTTACTTGGTTGAACAGGCCAATCTCCACCTCTCTACAACCTCTTTTTAGGTAGTTATAGAGAGTGATAAGGTCTCCCCTCAGCCTCCTTTTCTCTAGGCTAAACAACCCCATTTCTCTCAGCTACTCTTTGTAAGACTTGTCCTCTCAGCCCTTCACCAGATTTGTTGCCCTTCTTTGCACATGCTCTAGTGCCTCAATGTCCTTCTTGTGGTGAGGGATCCAAAACTTAACACGGTATTGAGATGTGCCT